>OY992887.1:47183357-47185857 GCA_963921405.1 Cepaea hortensis | reverse complement strand
GTCATCCTGATCACGAAAGGCATATTTCAGTAGAAGTGAAAAGTATATCCCAAAGAGGGTGGGGGCTAGTACACAACCTTGCTTAACTCCACTCTTGATTTCAAACTCTTCTGAAGTTGAGCCATCAAACTTGATTATACCCTTCATGCCTGTGTGGAACGATTCCACAATGGACAGAAGAGTTGGTGGACAGCCAATCTTCTTTAGTGCTTTGAAAAGCCCCTCACGACTGACCAAATCGAATGCCTTTGTGAGGTCGATGAAGGCAATAAACAGTGGCTGATTTTGTTCCCGGCATTTTTCTTGCATCTGTCGCAATGAGAATATCATATCAATGGTAGACCGGTTCTGACGGAAGCCGCACTGTGATTTGGGGTAGACTTGATCTCCCAGGACTTGAAGTCTGCGCAGGACAATTCTGGCAAATACTTTCCCAACAATACACAGAAGTGAGATACCCCTATAGTTGTTGCAGTCGCTCAGATCTCCCTTGTTCTTGTACAGCGTTATGATGTTTGAATCTTTGAAATCCTGTGGGACTTGTCCTTCTCGCCAGCATAGCTCTATTAGCTGGTGGATCTGTAGAGCGAGGGTGTCTTGCCCACTCCTGATCACCTCTATTGGAATCCCATCCTTACCTGGAGCCTTGCCAGATGCAAGCTCATTTATAGCACACTTAACTTCTGTTATAGTGGGAAGTGTGTCTAGGTGGTCAAGAGTTGGCAGGGCCTCTATGGCGTTGAGGGCATCATCCGCCAGCTTGGTCTCACTTGAGTAAAGCTCTAAATAGTGCTCGACCCATCTATCCATCTGCTGTTTCTTATCAGTGATGATTTCTCCAGTCAAGGTTTTCAGCGGTGCACTTTTTTTTATCATTGGACCACAGGCTTTCTTTATCCCTTCATACATGCTTCTGATGTTTCCCTTATCACTTGCGATTTGAATGGACTCACATAACTTGATCCAATAGTCATTCGCACACTGCCTGGCAGCCTTTTGTACATCCTTCCTCGCTTGCTTCAGCTCACTCAGAGTGCTACGCGTTGGTCTTTCCTTGTTTCTTAAGAGAGCTATCTTCTTTTTATCAATCAAGGGCTGCAGTATCTGGCTGTTTGCCCCCAACCAGTCCTGCCTCTTATGATCCACAGTGCCGTAAACCCCTACCGCTGTTTCATAAATAGTTTCCTTAAGTTTACTCCATTTATCATTTACTATACAATTTTCTGATGTATCATTGAAAGCGTCCTCAAGTTGCTGTTGAAATTCAAAGCACTTTCCAGGATCGTGAGTGTTAATAATATTAATCCTGGGGCTAGACTTGTGTTTAGCTGTGTAGATTCTCTTTGGTCTCAGTCTAACCCTTGCAACAACCAAAGAATGATCTGTATCACAGTCAGCACTGTGGTAACTTCAAGTTAATGATGTATGGTTCAGATGTTGTCTCCGTGTGATAATGAAGTCCAGCTGATGCCAATGGCCGGATCTTGGATGTTTCCATGTGACCTTATGCATCTCTTTTGTTTTAAAAAAGGAGTTTGTAATACATAGGTCATTTTTAGTGCAAAGCTCCAGCAGCCTTTGCCCATTATCACTCGAGTCCTTGCCCACACGAGCATTGAAATCACCGAGCATATAAATGTAGTCGGATTTTGGAACTGCCTTGATCGCAGAGTCTAGCTGCTCATAGAACGTATCTTTCACATCATCAGAGGAAGTGAGTGTCGGTGCATATGCAGTGAGAATGGTGGCAAATCCACAAGAGGTCGCCAAGCGCAGTGATAATAATCTTTCATTACCTCCAGCTGGGATATCAATCATTCCCAGTAGCGAATTCTTCACTGCAAAGCCCACACCGTGATGCCTTTTTTCTGCCTGCCCTCTTCCCTTCCAAAAAAAGGTGTAATTGTTTTCCCTGAGTGACCCTTCCTCAGCGAGGCGAGTCTCCTGCAGGCCAGCAATATCAATGTTAAGACGATTGAGTTCAGCATCAATCACAGCCGTTTTTGTAACATCGTCAATATTTGTCAAGTCAGTGGAAAATCCTGGACACATGGTTCTCACGTTCCAGGTTGCAAGCCATAGCTTGAGGTGTCTATTATTCTTTTTATTAGTGCCTGGTGCATTGGTTTTACAGCCTGCGATTCAGATTTTGTCCTAGCCCCAAGCACCCATTGAAGCAGGCAGGCTGTGGCGGATCAGCACCCAATTGGCCGGGGGCTGCCCAGCTTGAGGCGGGCGGTAGCTGATCAGTGAAACCTGTAGGTGTCTCCCACCGTCAGAGGCAACGCGTGGCGCCCCATGTCTACACCAACTGACAAGGACTTATAACCCGTAACAGTTGCCTCTCGCTTTGATTCCGAGACCGGTTAAGACCAGGGATGGAGTTATTGCCTCTCCATAGCACAAAGCCTGGGCTAAAATAAAGAAACCATGTGTTGCCCATGCAGCATGATCCCTCTCTCGGCCTGCCTAATTCACTCCAGAGGAAAGTTAACACCTA
>OY992887.1:47098357-47175857 GCA_963921405.1 Cepaea hortensis | reverse complement strand
AATAGGAGAAGAACAATGTGGGTTTGTAGAAGGAAAGGGTACAGTAAATGCTGTGTATTTACTGAGAACCGTAATTGAATGATCTACAGAAGTAAACAAAGATCTACACCTTTGCTTTATTGACTACACAAAGGCTTTCGATAAAGTGAGACATGTCGACATGATAAGGATGCTTGAAGATCTACAAATTGATGGAAAAGACCTTAGACTTGTAAAAAACATATATTGGAAACAATAAGCTGCCATTAGAGTTGATAATGAAGTAGGCCAATATCAGCCTATTAAGAGAGGTGTGAGACAGGGATGTGTAATGTCTCCAGATCTGTTTTCCCTGTACAGTGAAAATATTTTCAGAAATATTGAAGATATGGAAGGAATCAACATTGGGGGACAATGCATCAATAACATTAGATATGCAGACCATACAGTCTTGATTGCAGACAATGAACAGGACCTACAACATTTAGTAGATGCAGTTGTTACACACAGTGAACAACGAGGGTTAGAATTAAATTGTAAAAAGACACAGATTATGGTTGTCACTAGGAAGAACGAAATACCACAATGTAATATACAAGTAAATAGGAATATTCTTCAACATGTGAATAGGTACAATTATCTCGGAACAGTAATATCTGATGGGAGATGCCTTGAAGAAATTAGAACAAGAATCGCCATGTCTAAGATAGCCTTTGGCAAGATGAAAAACATACTGACCAATAAAAAGATGTCAATTGAAACGAGAAAAAGAGTGTTGAGGTGCTACATAGAACCTGTACTTTTATATGGATGTGAAGTTTGGACAATGAGCAGTCAAGCTGAAAAACATCTGATGGCTGTAGAAATGTGGTTTCTGAGGAAAATGCAAAGAATGCCATGGACAGCCAGAAAGACCAATGAACAGGTCCTTCAAGAAACAACGAAGATCGTAAACTGATTAGAGACATTAGACCAAAATATTTTGGGCATGTTATGAGAAGAAATGAATTGGAGAACTTGGTGACAACTGGTAAGATCGAAGGGAACAGACCAAGAGGAAGACCTAGAAGCAAATACCTGGATGGCTTGGCCTCGTGGCATGGTCGAGACAGAAACACAGAGCTGATCCACGACTCTGGTGATCGAGTGAGATGGCAAAACATGACCGCCCACGCTTACCGGCATGGCACATGATGGATGTGTGTGTGTGTATGCTGTGTTAGATTACATACCTTACATGGATAGTTATGTTTATGTGTTAGTTAGTTAGTTAGTTAGTCGACAGATCATCCTCATTGCACATCGAACCATTCAGTCCATAAGTGCTCGGATCCCCTCCTCAGCAAATCCCGCAACGTGTAGCGGCTAACGACGCCAGTTCTGTGTTGGTTTATAAATCTTCTTTGGCTTCCTGCGTAGTGTTCTTGTTTGGCCACCCCTCTTTTAATTTGCTGCTCTCGCAGTCTGGCCATTGTTGTAGATTCACAGTCATCACTTGGTTCTCGCAAAAGTCTTACTTCTCGTAGAGCATTCAGAATGTCGGCCTGGTCCATGGCGCATCCGCCCTCCACAGTAGCCTCACCTGCGAGCTTGTCAGCCCGCTCATTTCCTTGTACTCCCGCATGCCATGGCACGAAGATGAAACTAATCTTTGCCAGTCGAGACCGCTCCAAAGGCAGCAACCATTCTCTTCGGATCGACCCCTCCTCTATCCTCTTGATCATGTTCATTGAGTCGCTAAGGAAACAAGCCCTAGTGAATGTCTGTGTCTCGAGCCATGTTATTGCTTTACTTACTGCCATGACTTCCATGGTCAGGCTACTTGTGGTTTCAGTGAAAGCACCAGAGTCCTCCTTCACAATTCTCCCTCCGGCCCGAGCTGTAAAGGCCCATGAGCTTCTCACATGTCGGACGACCGACCCATCTGTGTAGATGACCGCGTCACCGTCTAGCGAATTCTCGAAAATCAACGCTTGTACTTCAGCCTCAACAGCAGCCGGATTTTCATGTCTGCATTTTCTATCTAGTTGGATGCAAACTGAAAAGGATGTGCAGAAGTCTGTTGGCACTTGCACCCACTCCTCGCCAGGTTCTAAGTCCTCAAGTGAACACACCTGTTGAAGAATGTCTTCGGCTTGACCCATCCATGACCGTCCTCTTTTTAACCTGCTGCCCTTCACCTTCCTAATTTCACTATGCAGTGGATGTTGTGTGTTTGCATTAATTCTGAGGTAGGCGCGTGCCCTGCAACCTTGTATTCTCTCTTCAATGGTTGGAAAACCAAGAAGGTAGCGCATCGCCCTGCATGCTGTATCTCTTGTACATCCAAGAATAATGCGCATAGCTTCATTCTGTATCCTTTCCATCCTTTCTATCTGCTTATGGCTGAGAGTCAGGATTGCCATTGCATACTCCAAAACGGACATGACCAACCCCTCGTACAGAAGACATAGATGGCGCTGCTCACAGTTTGCTGCCGCCATCACCCGCATCGCTGCCAAACCCCGCTTGGCCTTTGTTATCACCTGGTCTATGTGCACATTATAAGCAAGGCTTCGATCAAACCGTATCCCCAGGTAATTCATTGCCTGCGTTCTTTCCACCGTCTCTGAACACAGCATTACAGTTGGTGTTGGAGTGTTGACAATATGATTATTCAACGAGAACCAAGTCACTGTTGCCTTTGTTGGGTTGACCATTGCCCCAGCTTCATCACACCAAGTACTTATGCGATTGAGTTCGGTTTGTAGTTCCACAGCAACCTCCTCTCTATCCTTCCCCTGACGATACACTAAAACGTCATCGGCATATGACAATGTCCTGCCAGGTCCAGTGATCTGCTCACTGGTGATTCTCACTGTGTAGGCGTTGAACAGTACCGGAGATAATGGTGATCCCTGTGGTAGGCCAGGATATATTGTTGTTGGTTCCGAAGTCCAACTGCCACATCTAAAAACTACTTTCCGTTGGAAGAGGGCTGCAGCGATCCAACTAAGGAGGAATGGACTTACGTTTAGTTCGAGAAGCTGAAACATTAAAAAATCCAGTGGTACTCTGTTGTATGCGTCCTCAAGATCAATCGCTGCAGCAACGGTTTCAGTGCCTGAGTGGAAACCTTCATAGACATCCTGGGCAAAGACTGCTGCATTGGTCCAGGTTTCTCTCTTTGGACGGTACCCACCCAGGGTGGGTGGGAAAACACCTTGCCTCTCTAGTTAGCTTGATATTTTCCTGGCAATTACCTTCTCCAGCAGCTTGCCTATTGTATTCTGCATGGTTATAATTCGATATCCCTGAATTTTTTTGTGGTCTTTGTCAGGCTTCGGCAAGGGAATCAGATAGCTGTGTAACCATTCCTCCTTGATGCTAGGACTCCCTATACTGTTGTTGTACATGTCTGCTAGTTTCTCTAGCTCATTGTCGGTACACCTATTTATGTCGTCGTATCTTATGCCATCAGGACCTGGAGCGCTGTTTTTTGATCGTCGAAGCACAGCCTTGATTTCTTTCACTGTCACTGTGTCTTCATCCGTAGTGTTCTGGGCCTTGCATCTGTCTGAAGTGACCTCCTTGGCCAGATTTCGGCCTCCCATGTCTGTCTGGTTGCTTTGCTCAAGGTAGCGTTCAAAGAGGGCTTTGCCCTTGTCCTCGTCAGTCCTCTGCCAGATGAGGCGATGAGTATGTTTATGTGTGTGCTGTGTTAGATTACACACCTTATATGGGTTGTTATATATATATGTGTGTGTGTGTGTGTGTGTGAGTATTGTGCTAGATTACATACCATATATGGGTAGTTATCTGTGTATGATAGATTATGTATAGAACATGAGTAGTTATATGTGTGTTATATAATATATACAGCACATGGGTAGTTATCTGCATGAGCTCTGATACATTATATTCAGTGCATGGGTAGTTATTTGTGTGTCCTAGATGATATACAGTAAATGAATAGTTATCTATATGTGATAGATGATATACAGTAAATGGATAGTTATTTGTATGTGCTAGATGGCTTAAATGGATAGTCATCTGTATGTGCTCAATGATATACAGTATATGGATAGTTATGTGTGTTAGAATATATACAGTGCATGAATAATTAATCTGTATATTTAAAAGGGTTTTAAATGCAAGAGGTTTGCACCAGATTTGATCCCTATGGCTCTGTCTTTTTACACAGAGTGGTCTGCCAAAAGTGCAGCACAGTGCATGGAATCCATAGCTCACGTGATGACCTCCAGGAGTCTCAGATACAGTAGCACTTGTGAACCACATGACAGAGTCCAAACACGAACCCACAACCTTTAGGGCTAGATTATGTACATTACATGGATAGTTAAATTGTGTGCTAGATTATGTACATTACATGGGTTATCAGTGTGTTCTAGATTATATACAGTTTATGGGTTATTAGTGTGTGCTAGATTATATAAAGTACATGGGTTACCAGTGTGTGCTAGATTATATACAGTTTATGGGTTATCAGTGTGTGCTAGGTTATATAGTGTATGGGTTATCAGTAAGTACTAGATTATGTACAGGACGTGGGTTATCAGTGTGTGCTAGATTATATACAGTATATGGGTTATCAGTGTGTGCTAGATTATATACAGTACATGGGTTATCAGTGTGTGCTAGATTATATACAGTTTATGGGTTATCAGTGTGTGCTAGATTATATAGTGTATGGGTTATCAGTGAGTACTAGATTATGTACAGGACGTGGGTTATCAGTGTGTGCTAGATTATATACAGTACATGGGTTATCAGTGTGTGCTAGATTATATACAGTTTATGGGTTATCAGTGTGTGCTAGATTATATAGTGTATGGGTTATCAGTGAGTACTAGATTATGTACAGGACGTGGGTTATCAGTGTGTGCTAGATTATATACAGTACATGGGTTATCAGTGTGTGCTAGATTGTAAACAGTTTATGGGTTATCAGTGTGTGCCAGATTTTATACAGTTTATGGGTTATCAGTGTGTGCTAGATTGTATACAGTTTATGGGTTATCAGTGTGTGCTAGATTATATACAGTACATGGGTTATCAGTGTGTGCTAGATTATATACAGTACATGGGTTATCAGTGTGTGCTAGATTATATACAGTTTATGGGTTATCAGTGTGTGCTAGATTGTATACAGTTTATGGGTTATCAGTGTGTGCTAGATTGTATACAGTTTATGGGTTATCAGTGTGTGCTAGATTATATACAGTACATGGGTTATCAGTGTGTGCTAGATTATATACAGTTTATGGGTTATCAGTGTGTGCTAGATTATATACAGTACATGGGTTATCAGTGTATGCTAGATTATATACAGTTTATGGGTTATCAGTGTGTGCTAGATTATATACAGTACATGGGTTATCAGTGTGTGCTAGATTATATACAGTACATGGGTTATCAGTGTGTGTTAGATTATATACAGTTTATGGGTTATCAGTGTGTGCTAGATTGTATACAGTTTATGGGTTATCAGTGTGTGCTAGATTGTATACAGTTTATGGGTTATCAGTGTGTGCTAGATTATATACAGTACATGGGTTATCAGCGTGTGCTAGATTATATACAGTTTATGGGTTATCAGTGTGTGCTAGATTATATACAGTTTATGGGTTATCAGTGTGTGCTAGATTATATACAGTTTATGGGTTATCAGTGTGTGCTAGATTATATACAGTTTATGGGTTATCAGTGTGTGCTAGATTATATACAGTTTATGGGTTATCAGTGTGTGCTAGATTATATACAGTTTATGGGTTATCAGTGTGTGCTAGATTATATACAGTTTATGGGTTATCAGTGTGTGCTAGATTATATACAGTACATGGGTTATCAGTGTGTGCTAGATTATATACAGTACATGGGTTATCAGTGTGTGCTAGATTATATACAGTTTATGGGTTATCAGTGTGTGCTAGATTATATACAGTACATGGGTTATCAGTGTGTGCTAGATTATATACAGTTTATGGGTTATCAGTGTGTGCTAGATTATATACAGTACATGGGTTATCAGTGTGTGCTAGATTATATACAGTACATGAGTTATCAGTGTGTGCTAGATTATATACAGTACATGGGTTATCAGTGTGTGCTAGATTATATACAGTTTATGGGTTATCAGTGTGTGCTAGATTATATACAGTACATGGGTTATCAGTGTGTGCTAGATTGTATACAGTTTATGGGTTATCAGTGTGTGCTAGATTATATACAGTACATGGGTTATCAGTGTGTGCTAGATTATATACAGTTTATGGGTTATCAGTGTGTACACAGTACATGGTGGCCAGTATGTATGTATGTATATGTATGGCATATTTTTAATAAACCCTGCCCGGGTTTGAGATTTGTTTACAAGTATGGGTCTTGCATGTAATTACCAGCATCTTTAGTTAGATATTGTGTCAGTTCTCATTTCTCATGCCTTAACACTTAAGTTAGGCTTTATGTAAATCATTGTATTACCAGAGTGCTACAAAACAGGCAATTTGTGCCTTTATTCAAGTAAGTTATGGACACTAGTTTATTTTTTTCCATTTGAAGCGTTCAAGTGTGCATTGTTATTTGTTTGGTGAGAAATTTGTGTTGTTTTTTTTTTAGTTTAGATGTTGAAATTATAAAGTTGCATTCTATTCACGGTGAAATTAAACTTAATTTAATGGTGAATATCATGAATTAAGCTTAAAATGAAATTAAAATTAAAGAGTGGCATAATTGTTAAGTCTAGTATCATTTGATGTGGCAAACAGATTGTGCCCAAAGGGATTTTCTGTGGTTATACATACACAGGTCCCTCTAGTTGGTCACCCTTGCTCTAGAAGGCTAGACATTTGATCCACTCCCTCAGAATCAGTTATATGCTGGGGAAGAGAAGGCCTCCATAACAAAGTAGTCAAACCACTTGCCTCAATCTCTGAAGGTCATGGGTTCATTCAGACTACAGGTGCAGTGTTTGTCCTGGGGATATCGTCGCTGGAGCTACAGTGTTTGTGTTCTGTGCGATGCTCTCGGCAGGCAGTTTGCCATACTAAACACCTGATGCAATGAAGTCAGTTCTCTCACCTTAAACTTTAAGACAGGAAAGTGTATCATCCTCTGACCTTTCAACTGTAACACAGGAAAGTGTATCATCCTCTGAACTTTAAACTGTAACACAGGAAAGTGTATCATCCTCTGACCTTTAAACTGTAACACAGGAAAGTGTATCATCCTCTGACCTTTAAACTGTAACACGGGAAAGTGTATCATCCTCTGACCTTTAAACTGTAACACAGGAAAGTGTATCATCCTCTGACCTTTAAACTGTAACACAGGAAAGTGTATCATCCTCTGACCTTTAAACTGTAACACAGGAAAGTGTATCATCCTCTGACCTTTAAACTGTAACACAGGAAAGTATATCGTTCTCAGGTTTCTAACGTTGTAAACATCCACCCTCAGAAGGGTTTCTAGCTGTAAAATATATCCACTTTGAATTGTATGGGGTCTGTTCTAGCTAGAAGTGAACTCCATCTCTCTAAACCACTCTGCTCTCTTTCTCTCTTTTCTCTCTCTTTCTCTCTCTCTCTCTCTCTCTCTCTCCTTTTCTCTCTCTCTCCTTTTCTCTCTCTCTCTCTCTCTCTCTCTCTCTCTTCTCTCTCTCTCCCCCTTTCTCTCTCTCTAGCTCTCTCTCTCTCTTTCTCTCTCTCTCTCTCTCTCTCTCTCTCTCTCTCTCTCTCTCTCTCTCTCTCTCTCTCTCTCTCTCTCTCTCTGCTGCCTAGAGTGTTATACCTGTGCCTTACTTTCTTATAGAAGTTGTGATCGCACCAGGTCTAGTAATTTTCCAAGAAGACGCCTTCAGATTCAAGATACCAGCCCCCAGCTATGCTGAGTGACTAGTTCCTCATTTTGCTGTTAGTTGTTAATAAAAGCACCCTTGTACATGCCTTGAGGCATCTGATGCTTGCCTCACATTTTGCCAGACCAATCGGCACTCGATGTGTGCTGTGATCACGGTCACGCCGGCTGCCTTTTATTTCCGAGGACATTTTCTGGTACCCATGTGGAACGGCTCACCTCGCTTCAGAGGTCACAGATTGTGAGAATTGTATGGATTTTTTGCCCTAGTATTGCTTTTTTGTTTCATGTTATGTTGTCATATCCTGTTGCTGGTAAGATCTTTCTTATTCCTAATTATTTTAAGAATCTCTGTATAGAAAGAGGTAAAGTAACTCTTGGCCTAGAAGGTGGTATGGTAACAAGTATTGAAATAAAAGAGGTGCAGTAGCTCTTGGAATAGAAAGTGGTACAGCAACAACACTTGGAATAGAAAGCAGTACAGTAACAACTCTCAGAATAGAAATCAGTATAGTAACTCTTGAAATAGAAATAAGTACAGTAATAACACTTAGATTAGAAAGATATACTCTAACAACTCTTGGAATACAAATAAATACAGTAATGACTTATGGAATAGAAAGAGATACACTAACAACTCTTGGAATACAAATAAATACAGTAACGACTTATGGAATAGAAAGAGATACAGTAAAAACTCTTGGAATACAAATAAATACAGTAATGACTTATGGAATAGAAAGAGGTACAGTAACAACCATCCGGCACAGGATGATGTTAATTTTTCAGCTGTATGATTATGTCTTCTATGGTTGTAATTGTTAGAGTGTAACGCTGACAATGGCGTAAGTGCAACATAGCTTTCACTGGGATATATGTGGACGTGTAGTTAAGACCCTAGTGCTCCTTAATCCGTGTAGGACGATGACTCTATCTTGTTAGCACACAACAAACCATTTATCTGTAAATCTCAGGTCTAGTAAAATGTGTTTGGGGTAAAAGACAAAATCTGGCCGGTATAGGGTGTGGTGACAGCATGGATAAGTGATGTAGAAATCTCAGTCCTTGTGAGATGTGAAATATGATACCTGGCCAGCTCACCACATGTAGCAACAATCAGAACAATGTCTCAGATGTTTAAAATCTGGCTAGCACCAGTAGTGGTAAAAAAAATACTGATGCTATAGATATATGGTAGATATATGTTGTTATAGATATATGATTGCCTTTCCGTCTTATAACATGGCATGGGCACCTTATGAGAATGAAACCTGATCAACTACTGACGAGTATGTAACCTAAGAAGATCTTGATAGAGAAGGAGAGGAGTATGAAGAAAACAGTGGATAGATAACCTCAACAGCACACTAAATAAACGCTGATATAACACCTACAAGGCAACAGATCTGGTCATGGAAAGAAAGCTTAATCTCCCTCAACCACTACACTTAATTGCAAGTTTGGATAAGGAGAGGTTACCAGCGGCGCTGTTGGTGCCTCCCCATCAGCACAACTCTATAGTCCTACAGGACTTAAAGAGGCTTACTACTACTACTATTACTACTACTACTACTACTACTACTACTACTACTACTACTACTACTACTACTACTACTACTAATTACTAACTACTTACTACTTACTACTTACTACAAGGAGATGAGACATCATGCACCTAGGGCTGGACACTAGATGTTAGGTAGTGACAGAATGCTCCATGTGATGTTGTAATAGATAGTAACTGAATAGATTCCTTGTGATGTTGTGTTAGGTAGTGACTGAATAGATTCCTTGTGATGTTCTGTTACTAGTGACTGAATAGATTCCTTGTGATGTTGTGTTAGATAGTGACTGAATAGATTCCTTGTGATGTTGTGTTAGATAGTGACTGAATAGATTCCTTGTGATGTTATGTTAGGTAGTGACTGAATAGATTCCTTGTGATGTTGTGTTAGATAGTGACTGAATAGGCTCTGTGTGCTCATTAGTGTTTCCTAATTCATGAGTTAACATACATTAGTGCCATCATTAAGGGTCTTGCTGACTGGTGTTGGGAATCACTCATCTTGCAATCTCTAAACTCATGTATGAATTTGTATCTTCTGTACCAAGACACAAGACTGTCAAGAATTTGTTTATGCTGTTTTCTTTTATATCTGTTTCCATACATCTTTTTAGTTGTTACAGCATGTTCCAATTTGTCTGTTCTTATAATGTGGCCAAACATGTTGATTGTCTTTTTTCTGATGTTTGTGAAAAGTTGTCTGACTGTATTTCAAAATGTTTAAATGACTTATTTTGGCTGTCCAAGGAATGTTCAGCATTCTTCATATCTCTGAGGCCTCAAACTATGTTTTTGCTGTTTATTAATTGTCCTGGATTCAGCCACATGCTAAAACTGGTTCTATGTAACAAGCACAAATTCTTGTTCTAGCTTTCAATGGCAGGGTTTTAATGCATAAGATGTTCTTCATTCTATAAAATGCAGTTTTTCTTGGTCCTACTCTGTTGTTTATTTTTGTGATACGTTTTCCATCTGATATTATCCATGTGCCTAAATATTTGAATGCCTGTACTTGCCCCACATTGCCACCATTGACTTTAATGCACTAGTGCTCTTCTCTTAACACAGCCTCAATGAAGGAGGAGGACACATATAAGGAAGACATTGCTGGTCTTGAAGAGGCTGCTGGCTGGATTGATGGTCTGGCTATTCTGGTGGCTGTGGTGGTTGTGGTTGTGGTGACAGCATTCAATGACTGGAGTAAAGAGAAACAGTTCAGGGGTCTCCAGAGTCGAATTGAAAATGAGCACAAGTTTGCAACCATTCGTAAAGGTGTCCTGGAACAGATTCCAGTGAGTGAGCTGGTGGTCGGAGACATCTGCCAAGTCAAATATGGTAAGTAGATCTTGGGTGGGCTGATCCCACGTGGGATCTGGTGATCTGAGGTTGTGGGGTCAGCAGTTTATCATGTTGTTGTTGTTAATGCCTGCTTTCTGTTAGTGCCGGATGTTGGGCGGCACACAACCAAACCCAGCACGCCACATTGTGCCAATCGCTTTGGGCAGGGGAGAGCTATTGGGAGGGTACAAGACTTACTCTAGTGTGAGGAAATACAGCCTAAGGACTAAATGACATGGCAGCGCAGACCAGGCCCTAAGCTTGGGCCGGCAACTGGTCTAGGATCGAAGCTCCAAAAGGCGGACATTCATAGTATTGCCTTGTTGATCCGGCAGTTTCAACAGCGATTCTTGTTCCAGACGTATTGGTGTTACCTTTCCTTTGGAGTAAACTAGGCAGGCCAAGAGAGTAATCATGCTGCATGGGCAACACATGGTCTACATATTCAGTCCAGACTTTGTGCTATGGAGAGTTATAACTTCCATTTTACAAACTGTCGTCTGGCAAGGTGCCACTTAGTGTTGTTAATGATTACACCTTTCTGCTCTATGCCCTGTTGTGGTATTTGCAATTGTTTTATGTTCAAAACAACAAAATAGTAACCACGTCATAAATCTTTGTGAATCTAGCACAACAAAATGGTATCCAGGTGTTCATCAAACTATTTTATATAGATACATACTGTCTGTCTAATAGACTACAATGGCTGGGGCATATAGAAAGAATGGAAGATAATAGGGAAACAAAACTCGCTTACACTCAGGAAATAAATGACCGTAGACCCCGAGGTAGACCAAGAAGACGGTGGAGAGATAATACATGTACAGACCTACAAGCACTTGGAATCAACGACTGGCAAGAGAAGGTCAACCAGAGAGACGAATGGAGACGGCTTGTATCTGCAGCAAAGAACCTAAATGGCTCGGAACGCTGAAGAAGAAGAAGAAGAAGAAGAAGAAGACATACTGTCTGTTAGTTCTAAGAAATGTGTTCAGCTAGCTCTGCCATTATACCCGGGCATTGCAAAAAGAAACCAGACTTACAAAACAGTATTGCAGTTAAGTTGTTCAGCTAGGTAGCTTCTACTGTTACATGTATCAGGAAAATTTACCTTCAGTCTAATGAGAGCCGTATGACAGTGCGGTGGTTTAGTCATTGATGTACTGCCTGTAAAGTGAAGGCACATCTAGTGTACTTGGCCATTTTTAGAATGCTCAGCAATGGAGGATCTTGAAAAATAGTGAATTTGCATGAAGTTCTGTATCAAAATAAGTACAGCTTTTACTAGAACTTTGAAACAGGCTTATTTCAATAACTGTTTGGGTCGTTCGCAATGCCATGAGTGACACCAGTATTTCCGGGGAGGATTCCCACAGCAGATGATCAGAAATCCAGACGACAGATTTGTTGGCAACACGATGCATGTTATATTTGCCTTTTAAAATCATATGCCTTAAATCTGTACAGATCCCTGCATTCTCAAACCCTTCACAAACAGTCAGGTGCCAATTTGCACAAATCACAGAGCTGACTTTCTCAGTGTAAAATACATCCATGGATGTGAAAGGTCGTCTGAATTAACAATCTTCTGCTGTGGAAGTCTTTCCCAATTTAAAACACTGATACTACACGCAGATTTTAAACATTAATCTGGGCTCCCACTTCGACCCAGCCTGAAATGGTTACCAGGAAATATCTTCGAAAGTAAAAGCGGCTGGCATCATACTGACCACCCAAGTGACCATTGGTTAATAAAAATGTAGGTCTGGCACCATATTCCCATTGCGCCTTAGGTGTATAAGTGTGCTTGGCCTACTTTTGCTATATCTTATACCTTACATTGTATATTATTTACTGCTGCCATCTGAAGTGTTCATTAATTTTATTAATCTTTATTTGTTTTTGTTCCCTCGCTTTGAACTTTAGCGTAGTCCACCATTGACTTACTTTTGCATGTGGGCTAGCTTTCCCTGTTACCAGTGTCCCTCGCCACCAGGCGAAACCCTCCCCGACTTTGGCGGTATTTTATTAATCTAATTAAAGCTGACCTATTCTGGTATCAACTAAGCTGTGTGTTGCGTTGTTTGTAGATACAAGTATGAAGCATGCAAGTAACTATTAGCACTGCTTCTTGAACAGGTGACCTGTTACCAGCCGATGGTGTCGTCATCCAGAGCAATGACCTGAAAGTGGACGAGAGCTCTCTAACTGGAGAGTCAGATCATGTCAAGAAGGGCGAGAATGCTGACCCCATGCTGCTGTCAGGTCAGCACTGCTGCACTCACAACTGTATTTGTCCTTGTGACTGTCAAGTGTGTCCTATCATACAACTGTATTTGTCCTTGTGACTGTCAAGTGTGTCCTATCATACAACTGTATTTGTCCTTGTGACTGTCAAGTGTGTCCTATCATACAACTGTATTTGTCCTTGTGACTGTCAAGTGTGTCCTATCATACAACTGTATTTGTCCTTGTGACTGTCAAGTGTGTCCTATCATACAACTGTATTTGTCCTTGTGACTGTCAACTGTGTCCTATCATACAACTGTATTTGTCCTTGTGACTGTCAAGTGTGTCCTATCATACAACTGTATTTGTCCTTGTGACTGTCAAGTGTGTCCTATCATACAACTGTATTTGTCCTTGTGACTGTCAAGTGTGTCCTATCATACAACTGTATTTGTCCTTGTTACTGTCAAGTGTGTCCTGTCATACAACTATTTTCCTTGTTACCATCAAGTGTGTCCTGTCATACAACTATTTTCCTTGTTACCATCAAGTGTGTCCTGTCATACAACTATTTCCCTTGTTACTGTCAAGTGTGTCCTGTAATACAACTATTTCCCTTGTTACTGTCAAGTGTGTCCTGTTATACAACTATTTCCCATGTTACTGTCAAGTGTGTCCTGTAATACAACTATTTCCCTTGTTACTGTCAAGTGTGTCCTGTCTTACAGCTTTCTGCTGTGTTACTGTCAAGTGTGTCCTGTCTTACAGCTTTCTGCTGTGTTACTGTCAAGTGCATCCTGTCTTACAGCTTTCTGCTGTGTTACTGTCAAGTGTATCCTGTCTTACAGCTTTCTGCTGTGTTACTGTCAAGTGTGTCCTGTCTTACAGCTTTCTGCTGTGTTACTGTCAAGTGTGTCCTGTCTTACAGCTTTCTGCTGTGTTACTGTCAAGTATGTCCTGTCTTACAGCTTTCTGCTGTGTTGCTGTCAAGTGTGTCCTGTCTTACAGCTTTCTGCTGTGTTACTGTCAAGTGTGTCCTGTCTTACAGCTTTCTGCTGTGTTACTGTCAAGTATGTCCTGTCTTACAGCTTTCTGCTGTGTTGCTGTCAAGTGTGTCCTGTCTTACAGCTTTCTGCTGTGTTACTGTCAAGTGTGTCCTGTCTTACAGCTTTCTGCTGTGTTGCTGTCAAGTGTGTCCTGTCTTACAGCTTTCTGCTGTGTTACTGTCAAGTGTGTCCTGTCTTACAGCTTTCTGCTGTGTTACTGTCAAGTGTGTCCTGTCTTACAGCTTTCTGCTGTGTTACTGTCAAGTGTGTCCTGTCTTACAGCTTTCTGCTGTGTTACTGACAAGTATGTCCTGTCTTACAGCTTTCTGCTGTGTTACTGTCAAGTATGTCCTGTCTTACAGATTTCTGCTGTGTTACTGTCAAGTATGTCCTGTCTTACAGCTTTCTGCTGTGTTACTGTCAAGTATGTCCTGTCTTACAGATTTCTGCTGTGTTACTGTCAAGTGTGTCCTGTCTTACAGCTTTCTGCTGTGTTACTGTCAAGTGTGTCCTGTCTTACAGCTTTCTGCTGTGTTACTGTCAAGTATGTCCTGTCTTACAGCTTTCTGCTGTGTTACTGTCAAGTGTGTCCTGTCTTACAGCTTTCTGCTGTGTTACTGTCAAATGTTTCCTGTCTTACAGCTTTCTGCTGTGTTACTGAGATTTGTGTTTGATTGTCCTGGGCTCCCAGGAAGACCCAGCCTAAACATGGGAGGCCAGGTAGTATTCTGGGAAGTGAAGGTGTTTGGGGTGACCTTGAACCCTGCCACAGCGCATGCTGATTGATCTCTAATAATATAGAACTAGCATCACATGCCCACTATACTTCCTCAAGACATGGAATAGGATCCTTTATTTACTGTCAGATATGTCCTGTCATACAACCAGATATGTCCTGTCATACAACCAGATATGTCCTGTCATACAACCAGATATGTCCTGTCATACAACCAGATATGTCCTGTCATACAACTGTTTTCCTTATTACTGTCAAATATGTCCTCTCATACAACTATTTTCCTTATTACTGTCAAATATGTCCTGTCAGATAAGTTTCTTTGATATTATACTGTCAGTTATGTCCTGTCACACAACTAGTTTCTTTGATACTGTCAAGTATGTCCTGTCCTCCTAAGAAGCTGAAGGCAGTGGACATGTGGTTTTTTTTTTTTTAAAGAACGTTGGACAGAGAAGAAAGTGATGTTCAGGATCCTCACCGGTGCCACAGAGTTCATGCACAGAAGGGGTGTAACAGATAACTGATGTCTGTCGGAAAACACTAGGCAGTAATAAGCAACATCAGTTTCGTTCATTGATCTGAAGACAGACAATTGCCAATGTCTTGATCCTTTTATTGGTAAAATGTGTGAGGCATACACCAATCAGCACAAGTGCTATGTCTTAGGGGTGGTGAACAGAGTTTTACAATATGCACATCTTTGTGTTTTTTTTTTTGGCACTTGCTCGCTTTGAACTCAAGCATAGTCCATAACACTACTTCTAGTAGTGCTGGACTGAATTTTGCATGTGGATTAGCTTTCCCTATTAACAGTGTCCCTAACCATCCGGCGAACCCACTCTGACTTCAGAGGTACTTGTAATTTACATCCCCAAGTCAAGAACAATAAGTCAACATTTTAGTTCAACTGACCGGTGTAGGGGTTGAACATCTTACTCAGCATCAGCACACCAGATGTTTAAGAGCACATGTTCTTATCCATTTGGCCATGCTGACCTACTGCACGTCTTTTCATGTTATTGTATTCAACATCTAAGATATTAAATAAGGTCTTACTTTATATAAACATATTACTTCATGTAGTTGTATTTAATTTATACAGCACCACTCAAATGACTTTTTTTTTCTTCTTTGTCTTCTACCTCCAGGTACCCACGTTATGGAGGGCAGTGGAAAGATGGTCGTCACAGCAGTGGGTCCCAACTCACAAACAGGCATTATCTTTGCTCTCCTCAATGAATCACCAGAGGAAGAACTGGAAGACAACAAAAAGAAAAAGGGGGATGATGATAAGGAGTCAGGTACAGTTTTATTATCATCGAACAAGCTGGTAACTTGAGATGGGGATAACATAAGAGTAAGCTGTACAGGCTTTGATCATAAATCAGTAGGGTGTGGCCAAAATGCCTTCATGAGCCAACCAAAAACTTGCAAATTTATAAAAACCAGTATAGTTAAATTCTTGATATTGAATTTATTTACATAATGATTTAAGTTTTATTTCTGGGTGAGTTAAAAAACAAAAGTCGCTTAAAAGTCAACAGAGTCGACTTCATTGCACCGGGTTTTATCCCATATGGCTCGGTCTTTTTCCGCAGTACGGAAAGCGTCGCACAAAGCACAAACTCCGTAGCTTTTAGCGACGACCCACAGGAGTCTCCGAAACATTTAACTCGTAAACCAAAGGGCACGGCCTGGAATCGAACCCACAACCTTCGGAGCACGAGTCAAACGACTTGACCACTTCGCCACAGAGACTCTGGGTGAGTTATGAGTGTCTGCTTAATTATGATTGATAGATATTTAGGAGGTGAATTTGAACAGGTATCTTGGAGCTGAAATAATATCTGATGGAAGTTGTAGAGATTAGAACAAGAATTGCCATGGAAAAGGTACTCTTTTGTCAGATGGAAAAGATACTCACCAATTAAAAAAACTGTCAATTACAATGAGAAGAAGGGATTTGTAAATGATATATATAGTTTATATTGTATGCATGTGAGACATGAACAATAGGTAGACAAGTTGAGAAATATCAAATGGTAGTGGAAATTAGGTTGATGAGGAAGATGCAAGGAATACCATGGACAGACCAAAACATGAATAAGGCAGTCCTTCAAGAAACAGGAAAACTAAATTGATTACAGAAATTAGACATAGGCGATCAAGATATTTTGGGCACATAATGTTGAGAAATAACTTGGTAATGTAGTGACAGCTGGCGAAGTTTATGGCCAGAGAGGATGGTCAAGGCAAAGAGATCAATACTGGATGGCTCGGCCACACATTGCTTATGTGGGGCAGCAAACTTTATTCAAGACTTGTGATGGGAGATGGAGAACCATGACCACCTGTACTTACCGACCATGCACATGATGATGATGGATTTAATGTGCGGGAAGGATAGCTCAGAGGTTTGACAAGCTGTCTTGCCTGCCAAAAGCCTCACACAGACCATAAGTTCCACAGCTCTGATGATTACCTGCAGTGGTCTAATCAAGGACAGCTGAAAGAGAAGCATAGGTGTCTAGTGTTTTATGTACATAATAAATGTATATATATATATATATTAAGAAAGGTTCCAATGTGTAACTAACCAGTTTGTAGAGAGAGAGAGAGAGACACACACACAGTCAGGCACAAGTGGAGACAGAACATTAAATACTCCCTGGATATTTATATGTGCGAAGCAGGAGAACTGCCAAAATACAAGAGTTCCCAGCTTGCCATGATGTGAGGAACATTCTGCCAAGTGCCACATAATGGTTGCTTTGTTTGTTTGGTCTGCACTGCCACTTGAAGGGGTTGACCAGGCTTGCCAGTTTTGGTAACTGTATGAACTAATCTTCATGTTTGCTATCATTGTCAATCAGGTGTCAACATGAGAGATCAAGAACAGAAGAAACCACGTAAGTCTTGTCTGTCGTCCTTGTTCATTTACTCACAGCATGACAAGTTCATATTGGCATTGGCTGTTGGTTCAGGATGTATTCATGTTGGGTCTGATTCATTTTCATTATCTTCTCTTGAATATATTTTTGTTGGTTTTTGTTCAAAATTGACATTAATTCAACATTGATCAGTTGATGATTTTGATTTGTTGTGTATTTTATTTTCTGATTTGTATTATGTTCTTTTTGTGTTCTGTTTCCAAGTTTTATTGCTAACAAGCATAAGCTTATAACACAGCAACATATAGTCAGTGATAACTTTTTTTTTTTCCCCTTTATGGTATAATCTAGTGCTTGTATTTGATGCACACAAGAAACTGTTCATGTAATTTGTATGCGTAACTGGCACTGCCACTGATGATAGACATGCCTTAGTAGACTGAAATCGGTCATCGCTGATGTAGTCTACTCCAGGTGTCTTATATAAAATAAACAAAACAGACTCAGTGTCCACGTGTGTTGTGGGGTAAACAGATGAAGGATTATTTACATGAAAGGATTTTTTGTTTTATTCTCATTTGTGATATTAATATACCATTACATCCATAATTTGGTTCTCTTTATATGTTTCATTACAATGTTCAGTGCATCAGTTGTTATAAAAATATTAAGCTTTGTATTCATCAGTGATAATTTTTTTTTTGGTTTACATATTTTGTAATATAGTTTGGTTTTATTTTAGGTCCGTGGTTTTTAATTGGTTTATGTGTTTGTATGTGAGTGTGGCCTGAGGAATGGGAGGTAATGATGACCAGGCATTAATTTCCAGTGTTCTTCCTTGCATACATATATATTATGTTAATTTATAGTTTATTTGTGAATATCAATTAATTGATTTTATTTGCCTTTAATGAACTGATTCACTATGTCAGTAGTGTGCTTGCATTGTAAGTACAAACTACCAAGCTCCATGTAAGAAGAAGTGTAAGCTGATAATAAATACATTGGATCCATAATTGTTTGAACCCACTCTGTATCTTGCAACTCACCATATGTTTTATTAACTTCATAAGCACATATATTTCTTAACTCTTTTTTATCCAACGTCATTATAATTTCACAGTAATAAGTGTCTGGATAAGAAGCAGTTAAAATAACAACTCTCTCCTTCAGAAGGGAATTCAGTAACAACTGTCTGGACAGAAGGAGTTAACTTAATAATTAGGATAGAGTAGCTAAATTCTAAAAGTAAGCCAGATGAGTTTTTAATGGTTATGGTCGTGACTTGAGTTACTTTTCTTTTGTTTCATTCTGTCCTAGTTACAGATTTTAGATTATCCCTTCATAGCAATGGGTTAAGCTTAGTTGCATATCCTTTACAGGACATTGCAGTCAACCCCAGCATTTTTTGGCTGTTCATGATTTCTTGGCAAATTTATGTTCAATAGTGAGCCATTTCTTTCTGAACGACCGGCACTAATACCATTGTATGGGAACCAACACAAGGCAGTCTGCTTACAAATTGCCCGCAGCTGTGTTTCAGACTCGGTAGGCGGGATTACAAATTGTGTCCGTAACCTCTTCATCACAGAGCTGGCTAACAGTGTGTAGCATTCATATAAAGTCAACTCAAATAAAGGACCTGGTCATACACCATGGGGCATATTGTGTATATGGTCAAGTAAATAAAACGAGACTTTTACACACACCATGAAGCGCTTTGGGTATATGGTACATAAGTAAAGAAAAAGACACTTTTACACACCATGAGGCATGTTGGTTATATCATACATAAAGTAAAAGACACTTTTACACACCTTGAGGTGCATTGTGTATATGGTCAAGTAAATAAAGTAAAATACACTTTTAGACACACCTTGAGGTGCGTTGTACACTGGTACATAAGTAAAGTAAAAGACACTTTCACACACCTTGAGGCGCATTGGGTATATGGTACATAAGTAAAGTAAAACACACTTTCATACACCTTGAGGCTCATTGGGAATATGCTCAAATAAATAAAGTAAAAGACACTTTTGGACATGCCTTGAGTTATATAGGGTGTATGGTGCTAGCCCCATATTTGTATAGAGCAGGAGGCACTCAGTGGACGATGTGCTCAGCTCAGGCAGCACATCAAAATGTACATATAAACCAGCTGACAACAGGGGCACTCAGCATTCACACCCTTCATCTTCAGATGGCAAAGACTAAGAGCGTGTGGGCTTGTCTCAAGTGCAGTAACTATCATCCTTCATCATAAAACTTAAACTGTGGGAATTAGTCCAGTAGATAAATCAAATAAGTCATTGCCAGCTCTACTGAGTAGAGACCGGCGCTGTGGTGAAGGGGCTACAGAAGCATTTTGTGATCCTGCATACCCGCGTTGAAAACACTGCAATGGGCAATTTGTCAGCAGCCGCTTTATGTTGGTTTTTTATGAAATGGTTTGGGTGCATGTCGTTCAGAAAGCAATGACAAACTACTGAACGTAAACTTGTCAAGAAAGCACCAATGGCCAGATATGCTGGAGTTGACTGCTGCATCCTGTAAAGGATATGCAACCAACTGTAACTTAACTGAGTAGAGACATTTATATTTTTGAAATATATTTGTTCCTTATAGCTGCTCATTTTGGCCAGTTTTTCTTAGGTACACTTTATTGTTATCGTAATATCTCTTAGGAACTTGAACTAGCTTTCAGTGATTCCTTGGGCACTTGAGATGCCCAGTTAAAAAATGCTATTATACAGGCTTACAAAAGTCTCTTGGTGTTGATGTTGGACTGAAGAAGTTTGCAAGCCGTTTTTAATTTGACTTGTTTAGAATTTATTTTTTCTTGGGAGTCTGTATTGTTACTTTGTATAATGATAGATTTATATTGATTATCTTTAGTCTGAACATGGCCATAATAGTTGTCTGACAGTTATTATTTGTATTCTATTGTTTACTTAATTTTACTGTTTTATTTCATCACTGTTTATTTCCTTTAACAGATTTTATCTTTTGATTTGTAATCTTGTTTCTCTCTTTGCTTATCATTATCTGTGTGGATGTTTTCTGTCTGTCTGTCAGCTTGTCCATCATCTGTTTATCCTCTCATGTCATTTCCACATGTGTTTTGTGATGATTTTGAAATGCTGAACAACATTACAAGTATGAAACAAATATACAACAAATGTAAGGACTAATGCATTCAAATGATGCAGAAGCTCCATCAAATTCATTTCATCAATTATGTTTTTGAGACAGCAGTTGCCCATAGATTATCTAAGTTGAGTTATTTTTATTTTTTATTTACTCTAGTTACTTTCCCATGCTTTATATTCCCAGTTTTGAATTGTGCTGCAATTAAATTTGTATAGACAACTCTCGTAAGGAGAATGTGGATTTGAACGTAGAGCAAGAGTGGAGTTAATTTCAAGTAGTGATACCTGTACACTATTTTTTGCATGAAATTTGCATAGGCACAGTTTTTAGCAAACACATTTGATGACCTGATAGGTCAGGGTGTTTCAGAAGTGAAGTGTCAACATATGCATTTCTTTGGCTAGTTAATTGGGATGTAGCAGAATGTTCACTAAATACATTTGATTGGCTAATAATAGATCTGGGTGTATCAGTTTTCAAAACAAAACTTCTGATTGGCTTATAGATTAGGGTGTGTCAGCAGGAAGTGTTAGAGTTTTCAATAAACACATTTGATTGGTTAACAGATGAAGGTGTGTCAGAATTTTCAAAAACATGTTTGATTTATTATTTAGACTAAGGTGTGTCACATTTCAACAAGCTTATTTGATTGGCTAATAAATTGGAAAATATGTGTCAGAGGTTTGAGTCTTTTAGGTGGGTGAAAGCTGTTTAATTGAAGAAAAGATTGATATAGTTTTCAGATTAACAAAAATATTGTCTTGTGAAAATCATAGGTGCATGGTGTGATAGTAAAGGAAACTTATATGGCTGCCAAAGCATGGTTTATTTCCTGTTTCATATCTCAATACATAACATGTAACCCCCCTAGTATGCCTACCCAGTTTTTTGTTTCCAGACCAGTGATAGCCCAAAACTTACAGCTGTTAGCTGTTATTTTTTTTCTCCTTGCATGCAAACTACATTTTGCATGGTCAGCATTTATTTGTTTAGCATCTGCATCATTTGTTTGCATTACTGAAAATGTCATTTTTGAACCCGAGTTTTTGCAGTCTCATACATATATTCCTGAATCCCCAAATTCCAGATCCTGTTTTCCTCTAGCACTGAAGCATTTATGCAACTAACACATGTTGTTACAAATAAATGGGGAGTAAGAAGAAATAAACATAATTGATTTATACCTTTCTACTGCAAACAAAATCATCCATTTATTCTACAGACACAGAACGTAGTTTATTATATGACCTCTTTGAGGACAGAAGAGCTATTCCCATGTTGGTGCCAGATTTGTCTCTCCTAGTTTGCCTACACTGTTAAAGTTCGAGGACTAGATATCTCCATGTCTTCTTCTTTTCAGACATACATTGATATTATACATGCTCAGGGAATGGATACATTACCATAACCAGGACAGAATTAAGAAAGAAGTAGAAGAATTAAGACTGTACTGGCCACAAATATTGGCCTATTGTCACTAAAGCTTAGTGAGCACATTAGTGTAGTTGCTAGGAGGTTATGCTGGTGATATCATGAGCATGGTAAGATGAAGGTTTGATCCACACGCTTGTGTATAAGAAGTGGAAAGGAAAAGATAACAAAATAAACAACAGAAATGGGAAATAGATGCATGTGTGTCAATATATGTGCATAAATAGGCAAATATCCACCATTAGAAACACTGACACTCACACACACACACACACACCGACATATAAGGCCCCCAAAACATCACATTGGGAACCAGCCTTGAGTCTGTGATATGATCAAGCCATCACATTTTGCAAGCCTGAATACATATCACATTTTGTAGGCCTGAATACTTATCACATTTTGTAGGCCTGAATACATATCACATTCTGTAGACCTGAATGCATATCACATTTTGTAGGCCTGAATACATATGACATTTTGTAGGCCTGAATACATATCATGTTTTTAGGCCTGAATACATATCACATTTTTTTGGTCTAAATACATATCACATTTTGTAGGCTGAATACATATCACATTTTGTAGACCTGAATACATATCACATTTTGTAGGCCTGAATACATATCACATTTTGTAGGCCTGAATACATATCACATTTTGTAGGCCTGAATACATATCACATTTTGTAGGCCTGAATATATATCACATTTTGTAGGCCTGAATACATATCACATTTTCCAGCCTGAATACATATCACATTTTGCAAGCCTGAAAACATGTTACATTTTGCGGGCCTGAATATATATAATGTTTTTTAGGCCTGAATACATATCACATCTTGTAGGCCTGAATACATATCATATTTTGTAGGCCTAAATACATATCACATTTTGTAGGTCTTAATTCATATCACATTTTGTAGGCCTGAGTACATATCACATTCTATAGGCCTGAATAAATATCACATTTTATAGGCCTGAATATGTATCACATTCTGTAGGCCTGAATACATATCACGTTTTTTAGGTCTAAATACACATCACATTTTGCAGGCCTGAATATATATCACATTTTGTAGGCCTGAATACATATCACATTTTGCAAGCCTGAATACATGAAACATTTTGCGGGCCTGAATACACATCACGTTTTTTAGGTCTGAATACATATCACATTCTGTAGGCCTGAATACATGTTACATTTTGTAGGTCTGAATACATATCACATTCTGTAGGCCTGAATACATATCACATTTTGTAGGCCTGAATATATATCACATTTTGTAGGCCTGAATACATATCACATTTTGTAGGCCTGAATACAATATATTTTGTAGGTGTGGATACATATCATATTTTGTAGGCCTGGATACATATCAATTCAATTCAGTTCAATTCAATTTAACTTTATTTTAAAAGGGTTAGAAATTGGGCGCGCAGGCCCGTCATATCATATTTTGTAGGCCTGAATACACTGAAGAATAGGGGATCAGTCTTTTAAGCGCCCATATATGCAAATACATACACTCAGGCATATATTTTCACACACACACATAAAGAGATATGGATTTATTACACTTACACATATAGAATGGCAGAGTTCACATGTTGTTTGGTCAGAACCACAGTCACTGTCTTAAATATTCACAGTATTCCAAAAAGCATGGCCAGCTGCATTGAGAACAGGCAGAGTGGTGGTGGTTTTAAAGTTGCTGTACCTGAAATATAAAACAAACTCAAGAGGGAATTAAAACTTGTGTGTTCTTATATTTAATGGAAGGGAAAATTAGCATATCTGTCAGCCCTATGTCTTTGTCAATGGGGTTGAGGAAAAGAGTTCTTGAGAGCTACATTGAGGTAACCCTGATGAATGGAAGCAAATTATGGACAATTAGTATACAAGAGAGGAATTATGTGAAGGCTGTGGAAATGTGGCTTTATGGAATAATGATGAGAACACCACAAGAAAAAGCAATGAAGATATCTTTACAGAAGTTAACTCACAAAGAGAACTGGTTACTCACATCAGAAGAAGACAGTCCACATAGAAGTTAACTCACAAAGAGAACTGGTGATTCTCATCAGAAGAAGACAGTCCACATACTTTGGGTTTGTCATAAGAAGCGGAAAGCTTGCGTATGTCATCACAGTTGGAAAGTTGGAGGGAAAAAGAGGCAGGGGAAACAAAGAGAGAAGATGCTGGACTTGACATCATGGCATGGAGGAACATCAGTATCAGAAACGATTGGCAGTCACAAGACAGAGGGCTGTGAACAGACATGGTCACCAACACCACATGGTGTAGAGGTTGTTGGACTTTTCTGTTGATATTGTAGTCCTGGGTGTAAACTCCTCTCAAGATGAGATTTGTTCAAGATCACATGACTCTGGGAGCCCACACTCAGGCTAACACTCTTGAATGGTAGTGATGTGTTCAAATCCTACTTTAGTTAGTTAGTTAGTCTTTCCTCTTGAGCCTAAGGCGGCACATAGGGCAGAAGTCATGGCTCTCCATGTCTGGCAGTTCGCTGCTACCTGCTGTAGATCCTGGACGTTCACTTGGCCGTTGAATGAGCCTTCTATGATGATGGTTCTACGCAGGGTCTCTCTTGGTCTTCCCCATTTTCTGTTCCCTACTGGTGACCACAAGAGGGCTTGGTTGGGGAGTCTTGTCTTGTCCTACTGTAGGTACCAGGAAATGTCCTGAGAAGCAAAGGTGGTCAGCTGATATGGACCACATCATGCATTGAGTGCTGCATGGCCTTGTCAACTATGGGGCTCGCACACCATACCCAGTACGTACCCAGTACATACCCAGTACATTAGGGGGGCTGCGTGGTCTCGAGGTATGGTGTCCGCCTCAAGTGCTGGAGGTCCCGGGTTCAAGCCCCGGTGAGGACCGGGATTTTTTCACGTGGACTTCTATTAATAAAATTCCTTCTGGTCTCTGAGTAGTGAGATCGGACGCCCGTGTGTATTGTTGCGCACGTAAAAAATCCCTTGGCAGTTGGAAATTGAAAAGAGTAGCCTAACGGCGCTGCCCGGGCAAAATTTTGAGTTAAAAATCTACCCAAAGTATTTTCAGGATCCTCGCCGATGCTATGGATTTTGTGCAATGAGTTGAGTTTCTCCAGACTCAGATTTGAGTTAGGAGGAGAACGGAGCACTTAGGGGTTGCACCCGTGTGCCGTAATGTTGATCCATTGACTAAACTAAACTAAACTAAACCCTGTACATCTCAAGGCTTGTAACAGGGTCTATTTAACTGTGCTTGCCTGACTCTGGAGTGGACCCACCCTCATGTAATGGGTGCCAGAATTATTGGCCGTGCCATCCTTTGAGTGGTAAAGAAAATATGGGTTGGCACCATATTCCCAGTTTGCCACAAGAGCCTGGAAATTATGTCCTTACCATGTTACCTTTTACAGCTCATGGTGTGCACTAGCAACAGTTATGAGTTGGACAGCTCTTACCAAGTTTTTATTATTTAGAAACTAATAAATTTGTCAGAACAGTTTTTTCAACAAACTAATTAATTGACCCAAACTCTTTCTAGCACTTCGAAATACATTAATTTAAGAAAACAACAGTGAAACTCTTGCAGTAGATAGAAACAGCAAAATTACCATGCCGGTCGAGTGGCTAGAATGCCGGTCCCTCATTTGGGAGACCCGGGTTTGAATCTTCAGTAAGGTGTGGAGTTTTTTTCTGTCTGGGGCAAAAAGAAAACTAACCTGCACAGTTTGCGGTGTCTGCACTAGCCATGTAGCCTTAATTCCTCAGGCCCAAGACCCTTCTGCCATACACCTCAAGGTACTATATTGGCAGTAAATGACAGTTTTGACAGATACTACACTCTGACTTACTTTCAAGTTAATGTAGGCCACTTAACTATTTGTAGAATTCTTTATAAAATCTCTGTATACTCTAAAATGCTCAAAAAAGTCTTGTAGGGTTTGGTTCTGTTAAAGATGCTTTCATAAGTTGATGTTTAAACTGTAGTCAGCAAGCATAATGATATTTTCACACAACTATCCCATAATTTGAAAGCACATAGGTGCCATCATTTGGTTATTCCTTATTTCACACATGGCTCAAGAATACTTCACACAACCATTCATTAACAATACAGTACAAAAATACCTTCTCATGGCTATCATTAATGTTTTACCACAATTAAATCTTGTTTTGAATGTTGCTAATATCATTACATTACAGTTATATCTTCACACAGTCATCCTTCACATTACATTGCAGTTATATCTCCACACAAAAATACCTTCACATGGCTATCATTAATGTTTTACCACAATTAAATCTTGTTTTGAATGTTGTTAATAATATTACATTACAGTTATACCTTAAGACAGTTATATCTTGCAGTTATATCTTCACACAAAAGTACCTTCTCATGGCTATCATTAATGTTTTACCACAATGAAATCTTGTTTCAAATGTTGTTAATATCATTACATTACAGTTATATCTTCACACAGTCATCCTTCACATTACATTGCAGTTATATCTCCACACAAAAATACCTTCACATGACTATCATTAAGGTTTTACCACAATTAAATCTTGTTTTGAATGTTGTTAATAATATTACATTACAGTTATACCTTCAGACAGGTATCCTTCACATGACATTGCAGTGATATCTCCACACAAAAATACCTTCACATGAATGATTGTAATATTACACCACAAAGATACCTTCACATAGTCCCTTTATATTACATTACAATGATACTTTGATATTCACTCATTCACTGTGTCAGTCCAAATATTAGTGTTGAATTTGTCAGATCATGTCCCTGTGTTGTCTTCTATTCTCAGCAACTCTCTTCAGCTCAGCACATATCTGTATTCCAACATCTTTACATGTTTTATGTAGTGTAGATTTTCCTTGGAAGCTGACTTTTCTCTGGCCTTGGATCTTATCCTTCAATAGTCTGATGGGCCACAGGTCTCTCTCTCTCTCTCATTGTGACCAAACCAGGCGTGATGGTTTTAATTACCCCTTGTTATTTAAATGTATTAACTTGGTTAAGCATTTTCCGTTCTATTGATTCAAAACTGCCTTAACAATCGCAAAAACAATTCCCAGTGCAGACTGTTATAGTGATCACAGATTAATTCCAGGCACATTGAGAGGAAAGTTAAAGAAAGTGGAATATACAACAGGAACAACTACATATGATTTGTGCACATTGAAAAGTGACAAAAGAAATACAAGACAATTTTAACATAGAAGTAAAGAACAAATTTGATATATTGTCTGATCTAGAGATTCTATATCAAGATGTGGATGATCATGGGAAATGAAGATTTCAATCAGTTTGGCTGCAAAGACAACTATTCCAAAATTAAAGAAAGTGGGTCGTAAGAAATTTATGACTGAAGAAATTTTACAACTAATGGAAACAAGAAGATACAACAAAAAATAATCCTGCCAAATATGAAGAAATTTACAGAAAAGTCAGAATATTATGTAAGGGGGCAAAAGAAGCATGGCTTGAGAAAGATTACATAGAAATTTAAAAACAACACAACAGTAAACATACCAAATTAGTGCATACAAGAATTCAGAAGCTTACAGATCAAACAAAAACTTACATAAACAGGTTGCCTAAAAACAACAGATGGAAATATCATAATAGAAAAAGGTAAGATTTTATATGTATGGTCAGATTATGTGAAAAACCTTTATGATGATAACAGAGAATAACAGTATGATATTTTAAATAATAATGAAGGACCATCAATTTTGAAGATGGAGGTTCAGAATGCTCTTAACCATATGAAAGCTGGCAACAACATCACAACAGAAATGATTAATACTTTAGAAGAATATGGAATAGGTCAAGTCACCATACTGCTGAATACAATATATGATACTGAAGATATACCTCCTGAGTTATGTACAATGTGTTGTTGTTTTTTTGCAATCCCAAAGAAATCAGGAGCCTTGGAATGTGATCAACATTGAACAATTAGTATAATGAGTCACATCATGAAGATTTTGTTAAGAATTATGCAAAGAGTTAAGAAGAAATTCCAACCTGAAATAGGAGAAGAACAATGTGGGTTTGTAGAAGGCAAGGGTACAGTAAGTGCTGATTATATGCTGAGAACAGTAATTGAACGTACTATAGAAGTAAACAAAGATCTACATCTTTGCTTTATTGACTACACAAATGCTTTCGATAAAGTACGACATGTCAACATGATGAAGATGCTTGAAGTTATCAATACAGATATTGATGGGAAAGACCTTAAACTTGTAAAAAACATATATTAGAAACAACAAGCTACCATAAGAATTGACAATGACGTAGGTCAATATCAGCTTATTAAGAGAGGTGTGAGACAGAGATATGTAATGTCTCCAGATTTTTGTTTCCCTGTACAGTGAAAATATTTTTAGAAATATAGAAGATATGGAAGGAATCATCATTGGGGGACGATACATCAATAACAATATAATAAATCTGCATAATAATATACAGATGATACAGTCTTGATTACAGACAAAATTTAGTAGATGCGGTTATTGCACACAGTGAGAGGGTTAGAATTGAATTGTAAGAAGACACAGATTATGGTCGCCACTGGGACGAAAGAAATCCACAATGTAATACACAAGTAAATGGGAATATTCTTTAACAAGTGAATCGGGTAAAATTATCTTGGAACAGTCATAACATCTGACGGGAGATGCCTTGAAGAGATTAGAACAAGAATCGCCATGGCGAAGGTTGCCTTTTGCAAGATGAAAAACATACTAACCATTAATAAGATGTCAATTGCAACGAGAAAGTGTTGAAGTGCTACATAGAATCTGTACTTTTGTATGGATGAGAAGCATGGACAATGAGCAAACAAGCTGAAAAACAGCTGATGGCTGTGGAAATGTGGTTTCTGAGGAAAATGCAAATAATAACATGGACAGACAGAAAAGCCAAAGAAAAAGTCCTTCAAGAAACAAATGAAAATCGTAAACTGATTACAGACATTAGACGTAGACAGCCAAAACTTTTTAGGCATGTTATGAGAAGAGATGGATTGGAAACTTGGTGACAACTAGCAAGAGCGAGGGGAAGAACAAAGGGGAAGGCCGAGAATTAAATACCTGGATGGCTTGGCTACGTGGCATGATTGAGAATGAACGAACGAATGAACAGACTTTATTTTCAAAGGGTAACAAATTGGGCATGCAGGTCCATCTTAAATTCGGCCCTTCCAATCACTCATCTGTCGTTCATCAATAGTGCATAATACATCCTCATAGGAAAAAAAAAAATTGTCAAAAGAATGTTGTAAACATAAACAATGCATATTACCATGTTATGAGACACATCCCCCACCCACCCACCAATTCCCCCATCCACCCACACATCCCCCAAACACACAACACCCCAGGCACACATAATGCCTCCACCCATCCACCAGTCCCCCACATCTCACACCCACACACACCCCCACCTACACATATCTTCCCACCCACACACATCTCCCCACCCACACACAATCCCCCACCCACACACAATCCCCCACCCACACACACAAATCTCCCACTCACCACACATCCCCCACACACATCCCCACTCTCCCACACATCCCCCACCCAGCCACCCACACACTCCAGGCACACTTACATGCACCCACCCATCCATTACCTACCCACACATCCCCCATCTACACACATCTCCCCACCCACACACACATCCTCCACCCACGAACACTCACCCACCCACCCACATATCCTTCACCACCCACCCACACACCCTCCAATCACCCAGTCAAACACACATCCCCCAACCACACACCCCCCACCCACACATCCCGCACCTACCCACTCACAAAACCTGCACCCACCCACATTTCCCCCACTTGCACATATCCCAACCCACACAATCTTCGCCAACCCACCCACACATCCTGAACACACACACACACACACATCCCCCACCCATTTTCCAACCTACACACTCACCCACCCACCCCCCAGTCACCCATCCCCCATTCACACATCCCCTAACCACACATCCCCACCCACACACACCCCCACCCACACACACCCCACCCACACACACATTCCTCCACACACACATCCTCACCCAACAACACATCCCCCATCCCCAAATACACATCTCCCACCCACACAAACCTCACCACCCACATATACTCCCCACACACATCTCCCCACCCACACACATCTTCCCAACCACACACACATCCCCTACCCATACCCATCCCTCAACCACTCACACCCACAAATCCCCCACCCACCCATCAACACATACATTTCCCGTCTACCCACCCACACTCACACATCCCAACCACTCAGCCAAACACACATCCCCCACTCTCACATACATCCTTTACCCACCTGCACATCCCACACCCAATCACACCTCCCCCACCACCCACACACCCCTCACCCACACACCCCTCACCCACACACCCCTCACCCACACACCCCTCACCCACACACCCCTCACCCACACACATCTCCTCTCCCACACAACACCCGACCCATATACACATCCCCCACCCACACACACGTCCCCCACACACATCCCCCATTCACATCCCCCACACACATCCCCACCCACACATCCTTCACCCACACACACACATCTCCCCACCTACAAACACCATCACCACCCACACATACATCCTCCACTCATCCACACACACCTCACACTGGTCACATCAATGGCTCAGAAACGTACACACCCTGGCCACATCAATAGATTAGAAAGAACAGCAATTGAAGGCATTGTCGAGACAGGAACACGGAGCTGATTCACGACTCTGGTGATCGAGTGAGATGGCAAAACATGACCGCCCACGCTTATCGGCATGGCACATGATGGATGATCCAAAACATTACAGGACACTTGACCTTCACACAGCTTATCACCACAATCGGGCAGTATGTCCTTTGAAAAATGTCTTTTTATCATAGTTTGCCGAAAAGATTTACAAACCTTCACATGTACTCCTGCTTTGCAAATTTTCTCTTGTCTCACGTATTTTTATGCCTATGAGATGTTTTATTGTTCTGTATCCGCCATCATGTTGGTAGGCTTGTGTTCCAAGTACCAGAAACTATGCCTTCGATTACTGTTCTTTCTAAGCTATTGGTGTGGCCAGGGTGTGTTAGTTTCTGAGCCATCGATGTGACCAGGGTGCGTTAGTTTCTGAGCCATTGATGTGGCAGGGTGTGTTAGTTTCTGGGCCGTTGATGTGGCCAGGGTATATTAGTTTCTGGGCCATTGATGTGGCCAGGGTGTTTTAGTTTCTGGGCCATTGATGTGCCCAGGGTGTAGTAGTTTACTGTGCTATTGATGTGGCCAGGGTTTGTTAGTTTCTGAGACATTGTTGTGGCCAGACTGTGTTAGTTTCTGGTCCACTGATGTGGCCAGGGTGTGTTAGTTTCTGAGCCATTAATGTGGCCAAGGTGTGTTAGTTTCTGGGCCATTGATGTGACCAGGGTGTGTTAGTTTCTGGGCCATTAATGTGACCAGGGTGTGTTAGTTTCTGGGCCATTAATGTGGCCAGGGTGTGTTAGTTTCTGGGCCATTAATGTAGCCAGGGTGTGTTAGTTTCTGGGCCATTAATGTGGTCAGGGTGTGTTAGTTTCTGGGCCATTGATGTGGCCAGGGTGTGTTAGTTTCTTATACATGATGCTGTTTGCTAGCCAATGTCTTTTATGTGCAGATCTTGTGTCAAAGATTCTTCATGTTTAATCTAATGCATTGGTATAATCAGTCTCCTTCCAGCTTCATTTGAGCAGCTCTCTTGTTTGTTAATTATGTAGCCATGGTATTCAATGTGTGAGACATTTTCAATTTCGTTATTGTTGAATGTAACTTTTGGCTGACTGGTGGGTTTGTCTGTGGACATTATCTTTGCTTTTTTAAAATTCAGACAAACAGTTTTATCTTCAGGGTGGCTTTCAGCTGATAGGATTAGCTCTGCTTCTATCCTTAATAATTTAGCACCTCGCGTGGCTATTTTTGACTTTATAGTACAAATTTAACTTGTCTGTCTCTTATGTGGGTTTTATCTGCCTTGGTGAAATTGCCTCTGGTAGCAGATTAATGTTGGTATTTTCTAGTGACTTTCAGCATTTCAGCATGTGAAGTAACATCTCAATGGTCTCTGTTTTTTTCTTTCGACTGGTCTGTCCTACTGCTGATACTGCTACTATTACTATTGCTGCTGCTACTTCCACTATTACTACTAATACTGCTAAAACTATTTCTTCTCCTTTTCCTCCCCCTTCTCTTCCTTCTACTTGTCCTCCTTCTGCTTCAACTCCTCTTCTACCTCTTCATGTGCTTTCCGGGAAGAAGGTATTGACAATCATGGTTCTTAAATCCTGTCTGCCATCTGATGTTTTGATGACGTTGATGTTGATTATATTATGATTTGTTTCTCAGCCGTTTCAACTTTCCACCATCTTTCTGTTGTCTTCTGCCTTTCTTGCCAAGTATTTTTCTCACATGAAGCTAGTGTCCTTATTCAGCTTCTTATGTTGATGTGCCTATACATTTTATGTGCCTTTTATTTATAGTTTTGAGGAATGATTTACTAACACCTGCAGCTGCCACAACATTCTTCTTAAAAACCCCATTATCTGCCACCTCCAGTTGCCAGACTACTAATGTGTGTATATGTATCTTATATCTTTATACGTAATGGGACAGAAATGTTGAATAATTGTATTATCTCCCTTAAGATAAGTGACTGAAAGTTAAATAAAGCACTTTTTTCCATTCATATTTTTCTAGACCAGTTGACACTTGGTTGACACTTCCCAGACTGTACCTAGCACCCGCTTTAGGGTGGTTGACCTGGAAGACTGGATTAATAAAGAAAAATCTGCCTCAATGGAGATTTGACCACTGGGCTCTCAAGCAAGCATGCTAGCCACTGCTACTGTCGCTGCCTGGGTATATGGTGCTAGTTACTGCTACTGTAGCTCCCTATGTATATGGTGCTAGTTACTGCTACTGTAGCTCCCTACGTATATGGTGCTAGTTACTGCTACTGTAGCTCCCTACGTATATGGTGCTAGTTACTGCTACTGTAGCTCCCTATGTATATGGTGCTAGTTACTGCTACTGTAGCTCCCTACGTATATGGTGCTAGTTACTGCTACTGTAGCTCCCTACGTATATGGTGCTAGTTACTGCTACTGTAGCTCCCTACGTATATGGTGCTAGTTACTGCTACTGTAGCTGCCTGGGTATATGGTGCTAGTTACTGTAGCTGTCTGGGTATATGGTGCTAGTTACTGTTACTGTAGCTGTCTGGGTATATGGTGCTTGTTACTGTAGCTGTCTGGGTATATGGTGCTAGTTACTGTAGCTCCCTGGGTATATGGTGCTAGTTACTGCTACTGTAGCTGCCTGGGTATATGGTGCTAGTTACTGATACTGTAGCTGCCTGGGTATATGGTGCTAGTTACTGTAGCTCCCTAGGTATATGGTGCTAGTTACTGCTACTGTAGATGCCTGGGTATATGGTGCTAGTTACTGCTACTGTAGCTGCCTGGGTATATGGTGCTAGTTACTGATACTGTAGCTGCCTGGGTATATGGTGCTAGTTACTGTAGCTCCCTGGGTATATGGTGCTAGTTACTGTTACTGTAGCTGCCTGGGTATATGGTGCTAGTTACTGTAGCTCCCTGGGTATATGGTGCTAGTTACTGTTACTGTAGCTGTCTGGGTATATGGTGCTAGTTACTGTAGCTCCCTGGGTATATGGTGCTAGTTACTGCAACTGTAGCTCCCTGGGTATATGGTGCTAGTTACTGATACTGTAGCTGCCTGGGTATATGGTGCTAGTTACTGTAGCTCCCTGGGTATATGTTGCTAGTTACTGCTACTGTAGCTGCCTGGGTATATGGTGCTAGTTACTGTAGATCCTTGGGTATATGGTGCTAGTTACTGCTACTGTAAGTCCCTGGGTATATGGTGCTAGTTACTGTAGCTTCCTGGGTATATGGTGCTAGTTACTGCTACTGTAGCTCCTTGAGTATATGGTGCTAGTTACTGTAGATCATTGGGTATATGGTGCTAGTTACTGCTACTGTAGCTCCTTGAGTATATGGTGCTAGTTACTGTAGATCATTGGGTATATGGTGCTAGTTACTGCTACTGTAACTCCCTGGGTATATGGTGCTAGTTACTGCTACTGTAGCTGCCTGGGTATATGGTGCTAGTTACTGCTACTGTAGCTCCCTGGGTATATGGTGCTAGTTACTGTAGCTTCCTGGGTATATGGTGCTAGTTACTGCTACTGTAACTCCCTGGGTATATGGTGCTAGTTACTGTAGCTCCCTGGGTATATGGTGCTAGTTACTGTAGCTCCCTGGGTATATGGTGCTAGTTACTGTAGCTCCCTGGGTATATGGTGCTAGTTACTGCTACTGTAGCTGTCTAGGTATATGGTGCTAGTTACTGCTACTGTAGCTCCCTGGGTATATGGTGCTAGTTACTGTAGCTTCCTGGGTATATGGTGCTAGTTACTGCTACTGTAACTCCCTGGGTATATGGTGCTAGTTACTGTAGCTCCCTGGATATGGTGCTAGTTACTGTAGCTCCCTGGGTATATGGTGCTAGTTACTGTAGCTCCCTGGGTATATGGTGCTAGTTACTGCTACTGTAGCTGTCTAGGTATATGGTGCTAGTTACTGCTACTGTAGCTGCCTGGGTATATGGTGCTAGTTACTGCTACTGTAACTCCCTGGGTATATGGTGCTAGTTACTGCTACTGTAGCTGCCTGGGTATATGGTGCTAGTTACTGCTACTGTAACTCCCTGGGTATATAGTGCTAGTTACTGTACCTCCCTGGGTATATGGTGCTAGTTACTGTACCTCCCTGGGTATATGGTGCTAGTTACTGCTTCTGTAGCTGCCTGGATATATGGTGCTAGTTACTGCTACTGTAGCTGTCTGGGTATATGGTGCTAGTTACTGTAGCTCCCTGGGTATATGGTGCTAGTTACTGTTACTGTAGCTCCCTGGGTATATGGTGCTGGTTGCTGTAGCTGCCTGGGTATATGGTGCTAGTTACTGCTATTGTAGCTGCCTGGGTATATGGTGCTAGTTACTGCTACAGTAGCTCCCTGGGTATATGGTGCCAGTTACTGTAGCACCCTGGGTATATGGTGCTAGTCACTGCTACTGTCTGGGTATATGGTGCTAGTTACTGCTACTGTAGCTTCCTGGGTATATGGTGCTAGTTACTGCTACTGTAGCTGCCTGGGTATATGGTGCTAGTTACTGTTACTGTAGCTGCCTGGGTATATGGTGCTAGTTACTGTTACTGTAGCTTCCTGGGTACATGGTGCTAATTACTGTAGCTCCCTGGGTATATGGTGCTAGTTACTGCTACTGTAGCTGCCTGGGTATATGGTGCTAGTTACTGATACTGTAGCTGCCTGGGTATATGGTGCTAGTTACTGTAGCTCCCTAGGTATATGGTGCTAGTTACTGCTACTGTAGATGCCTGGGTATATGGTGCTAGTTACTGCTACTGTAGCTGCCTGGGTATATGGTGCTAGTTACTGATACTGTAGCTGCCTGGGTATATGGTGCTAGTTACTGTAGCTCCCTGGGTATATGGTGCTAGTTACTGTTACTGTAGCTTCCTGGGTATATGGTGCTAGTTACTGTAGCTCCCTGGGTATATGGTGCTAGTTACTGTTACTGTAGCTGTCTGGGTATATGGTGCTAGTTACTGTAGCTCCCTGGGTATATGGTGCTAGTTACTGCAACTGTAGCTCCCTGGGTATATGGTGCTAGTTACTGATACTGTAGCTGCCTGGGTATATGGTGCTAGTTACTGTAGCTCCCTGGGTATATGTTGCTAGTTACTGCTACTGTAGCTGCCTGGGTATATGGTGCTAGTTACTGTAGATCCTTGGGTATATGGTGCTAGTTACTGCTACTGTAAGTCCCTGGGTATATGGTGCTAGTTACTGTAGCTTCCTGGGTATATGGTGCTAGTTACTGCTACTGTAGCTCCTTGAGTATATGGTGCTAGTTACTGTAGATCATTGGGTATATGGTGCTAGTTACTGCTACTGTAACTCCCTGGGTATATGGTGCTAGTTACTGCTACTGTAGCTGCCTGGGTATATGGTGCTAGTTACTGCTACTGTAGCTCCCTGGGTATATGGTGCTAGTTACTGTAGCTTCCTGGGTATATGGTGCTAGTTACTGCTACTGTAACTCCCTGGGTATATGGTGCTAGTTACTGTAGCTCCCTGGGTATATGGTGCTAATTACTGTAGCTCCCTGGGTATATGGTGCTAGTTACTGTAGCTCCCTGGGTATATGGTGCTAGTTACTGCTACTGTAGCTGTCTAGGTATATGGTGCTAGTTACTGCTACTGTAGCTCCCTGGGTATATGGTGCTAGTTACTGTAGCTTCCTGGGTATATGGTGCTAGTTACTGCTACTGTAACTCCCTGGGTATATGGTGCTAGTTACTGTAGCTCCCTGGGTATATGGTGCTAGTTACTGTAGCTCCCTGGGTATATGGTGCTAGTTACTGTAGCTCCCTGGGTATATGGTGCTAGTTACTGCTACTGTAGCTCCCTGGGTATATGGTGCTAGTTACTGCTACTGTAGCTGCCTGGGTATATGGTGCTAGTTACTGCTACTGTAACTCCCTGGGTATATGGTGCTAGTTACTGCTACTGTAGCTGCCTGGGTATATGGTGCTAGTTACTGCTACTGTAACTCCCTGGGTATATAGTGCTAGTTACTGTACCTCCCTGGGTATATGGTGCTAGTTACTGTACCTCCCTGGGTATATGGTGCTAGTTACTGCTTCTGTAGCTGCCTGGATATATGGTGCTAGTTACTGCTACTGTAGCTGTCTGGGTATATGGTGCTAGTTACTGTAGCTCCCTGGGTATATGGTGCTAGTTACTGTTACTGTAGCTCCCTGGGTATATGGTGCTGGTTGCTGTAGCTGCCTGGGTATATGGTGCTAGTTACTGCTATTGTAGCTGCCTGGGTATATGGTGCTAGTTACTGCTACAGTAGCTCCCTGGGTATATGGTGCTAGTTACTGTAGCACCCTGGGTATATGGTGCTAGTCACTGCTACTGTCTGGGTATATGGTGCTAGTTACTGCTACTGTAGCTTCCTGGGTATATGGTGCTAGTTACTGCTACTGTAGCTGCCTGGGTATATGGTGCTAGTTACTGTTACTGTAGCTGCCTGGGTATATGGTGCTAGTTACTGTTACTGTAGCTTCCTGCGTACATGGTGCTAATTACTGTAGCTTCCTGGGTATATGGTGCTAGTTACTGTAGCTGCCTGGGTATATGGTGCTAGTTACTGTAGCTGCCTGGGTATATGGTGCTAGTTACTGCTACTGTAGCTGCCTGGGTACATGGTGCTAGTTACTGTAGCTCCCTGGGTATATGGTGCTAGTTACTGTAGCTGCCTGGGTATATGGTGCTAGTTACTGCTACTGTAGCTGCCTGGGTATATGGTGCTAGTTACTGCTACTGCAGCTGCCTGGGTATATGGTGCTAGTTACTGCTACTGTGGCTCCCTGGGTATATGGTGCTAGTTACTGCTACTGTAGCTGCCTGGGTATATGGTGCTAGTTACTGCTACTGTAGCTCCCTGGGTATATGGTGCTAGTTACTGCTACTGTTGCTCCCTGGGTATATGGTGCTAGTTACTGCTACTGTAGCTGCCTGGGTATATGGTGCTAGTTACTGCTACTGCAGCTGCCTGGGTATATGGTGCTAGTTACTGCTACTGTAGCTCCCTGGGTATATGGTGCTAGTTACTGCTACTGTAGCTGCCTGGGTATATGGTGCTAGTTACTGTTACTGTAGCTGCCTGGGTATATGGTGCTAGTTACTGTAGCTGCCTGGGTATATGGTGCTAGTTACTGTAGCTCCCTGGGTATATGGTGCTAGTTACTGTAGCTGCCTGGGTATATGGTGCTAGTTACTGTAGCTCCCTGGGTATGTGGTGCTAGTTACTGTAGCTGTCTGGGTATATGGTGCTAGTTACTGCAACTGTAGCTTCCTGGGTATATGGTGCTAGTTACTGCTACAGTAGCTCCCTGGGTATATGGTGCTAGTTACTGTAGCTTCCTGGGTATATGGTGCTAGTTACTGCTACTGTAACTCCCTGGGTATGTAGTGCTAGTTACTGTACCTCCCTGGGTATATGGTGCTAGTTACTGTACCTCCCTGGGTATATGGTGCTAGTTACTGCTTCTGTAGCTGCCTGGATATATGGTGCTAGTTACTGTTACTGTAGCTGTCTGGGTATATGGTGCTAGTTACTGTAGCTCCCTGGGTATATGGTGCTAGTTACTGTTACTGTAGCTCCCTGGGTATATGGTGCTGGTTGCTGTAGCTGCCTGGGTATATGGTGCTAGTTACTGCTATTGTAGCTGCCTGGGTATGTGGTGCTAGTTACTGCTATTGTAGCTGCCTGGATATATGGTGCTAGTTACTGCTACAGTAGCTCCCTGGGTATATGGTGCTAGTCACTGCTACTGTCTGGGTATATGGTGCTAATTACTGCTACTGTAGCTTCCTGGGTATATGGTGCTAGTCATTGCTACTGTAGCTTCCTGGGTATATGGTGCTAGTTACTGCTACTGTAGCTGCCTGGGTATATGGTGCTAGTTACTGTTACTGTAGCTGCCTGGGTATATGGTGCTAGTTACTGTTACTGTAGCTTCCTGGGTATATGGTGCTAATTACTGTAGCTTCCTGGGTATATGGTGCTAGTTACTGCTACTCTAGCTGTCTGTGTATATTGTGCTAGTTACTGTAGCTCCCTAGGTATATGGTGCTAGTTACTGCTACTCTAGCTGTCTGTGTATATTGTGCTAGTTACTGTAGCTCCCTGGGTATATGGTGCTAGTTACTGCTACTGTAGCTCCCTGGGTATATGGTGCTAGTCACTGTAGCTCCCTGGGTATATGGTGCTAGTTACTGTAGCTCCCTGGGTATATGGTGCTAGTCACTGTAGCTCCCTGGGTATATGGTGCTAGTCACTGTAGCTTCCTGGGTATATGGTGCTAGTCACTGCTACTGTAGCTCCCTGGGTATATGGTGCTAGTTACTGCTACTGTAGCTCCCTGTGTATATGGTGCTAGTTACTGTAGTTTCCTGGGTATATGGTGCTAATTGCTGTAGCTGTTTGGGTATATTGTGCTAGACTTATTTGAAGAGACCAGTTGACACTCAGTTTGTTGTGCTGTCAGTAGCATGTCTGCCCTTTTACTTAGCAGAACATTTCCAGGTAGCCATGTTATGCTGGGTTGATCTGAGAACCCAGGTCAATTTTTGTTTTAGTGGGAATTCATAAATATGGCTCTGTAATATATGAGATAGAAATATCAAATAAATATTTCCATTCTCTTCAGACAATTTGTTCAATGCTTACACCTAAGGGTTATGCACAGTTGTGTTTATGGACAATCATAGGGGCACTTTAGTAGTCATTACTACTGACCGTGATATCATACCTTGGAAGTAAATTTTAGATGTATATTAAAAGTTTCATCAATTCTGAAGAGTCTCTCTCTCGCTCCTCTCTCTCTCTCTCTCTCTCTCTCTCTCTCTCTCATCTTTCTCTCTCTTTCTCTCTCTCTCTCTCTTCTTCTCTCTTTCTCTCTCTCTCTCTCTCTTTCTCTCTCTCTCTCTCTCTCTCTCTCCCTCCCTCCCTCCCTCCTCTCTCTCTCTCTCCCCCTCTCTTTCTCCCTCTCTCTCTCCCTCTCTCTCTCTCTCCCCCTCTCTCTCTCTCTCCTCCCTCTCTCTCTCTCTCTCTCTCTCTCTCTCTCTCTCTCTCTCTCTCTCTCTCTCTCTCTCTCTCCCCTCCCTTCCTTATCTGCATGTATTTATTTGTGTGATTGTGGCCTGGTAATTTCCCCCCGTCTCCTTTGTCACTTTCTCACATGATACTCTAACATGTACACACATAGATATATACCCACACCGATGTACACACAGAAGCAGAGAGAACACACACGTAATCTGTCTCAATCGCACACACACGTAACCATATAAACGCAGAGGAGAAATATGCCCACAAAATTGGTCCATCTTACACACTCCCACCCATAAACACATACACATATAGGCAGGAGCATACACTCACAGACCCACTAAAATATCCACATAAACATAGAAACAGAATTGTACAGGCATAAACCTAGACACATATTTTCACTATGATCAGTTGCTTTTACTATATAGAAATTAGTGCTTGTACTGACCAGGATGAGAGGTGTGGAGTCTAGTCATGTTAAATCTGTTGCCACCAGCAACTCATTTAAACCAGGGACTCCCTGGTCGATTTTGTGCACGCACGCACGCACACACACACACACACACGTGCGCACGCACACACACACATACACACACTCACACGTGCGCACACATGCACACACACACACACATGAAATAGGTGTTTACAGCTGGTTCAAAGATGACATTCTTACCTAACTATTGTATTCAAGCAACAGCAGAATGTTAAATACTTCATCTTAATGTCATTTCATTCTCAGCATCCCTTTCAGGAAAGAAAAATCCTCCACAGTAGGAGATTGAACTTCTACCAATGTGCTTATTAACTTGTGCACTATCCACTGTGCTCCCATGTTGAGTTAAATACATTGTCTTTATCTACAATGTTGTCTCTGTTATAAATTTCACTGTCTTTTTAGGTGGTCCATAAAGTTTAGCATCTACCGCTGTTTTTAGGTCCAAAGTATGTTCCCTCATATGCTTAATTTTTAGCAGTCTTGAAGTGTGTGATCTGCTGTCAGGGCTGCCAGTCCACCTGTGCTCGGGGCTGATTTGCCAATCTTATATTTTTATATAGTTGGCTGTGTAATCGATTGTGTCCTGGTGCTGAAGTCACATGAGGCTCAAGTATCTAACTCCAATATTTAAAATAGATGTTGCACAGCATCACCAGACTGTTATTGTTTTTCATGTTTTGATCTTCTCTCGAATGCCTTCTAGCTGTCATTGCTACACTAATGTATCATTAATTCCTTGTTAATTTTTACTTTCAGCAACCGTACATTTTTTTGCAGGAGCCTATTCACATTTATTGTAATTAGGTTACATTTTTTATATTGTCTCGAATAGGTGTATTTGTTTCACACTATTTGCTGAATGAAATAGGCGTTTATGTATATTTATTACAGATACTTGCATTTATTTCTAGATTTCTTACAGATTTCCGTATTTCTGAAAGACTCCTGACATATATAATCAGCTTACTTAGATCCCTTACATACGTAGATATGTTAGAAGCAGTCCTGACAAATACAGGTATTTCTTTGTTTTCCTAAGACGTATAGGTGGCTTGAAGTGTTAGGTTTGAAGCTTCTTCTTACTATCTGAGATATGTTGGTCAATATAATAGAAACTGGTGTTGATCAATGATTGCCATAGCAGGATTAGCATTAAGATTCACTAGTGTGTAAGTCCTAGAAAACATACTCCTTAGGAAGTGAGGAAGAGGTCAGTCAAGGAACACATTCATTTTCCAGTCATTCAGAGACCAAGTGGAGATGTGCAGCACGCAAGTGAGTAGTAGAACAGACACCATTGGTGAGGCATGATTCACAGCTTCAGAACCAGCTGAAGGACTACAACTCAACGATGATGGTGATGATGAACATTGATCTGTAGTCTTTCCGCCCAGAGGTAGAATTTCTTACGGATACCCCCATGGACATAAATGGGGAAGGCAACATTCATTATACGTATATTCCTGTTGGTTCATACTCTAATAATCTTTATGAGAAACATTTTGGCATTGCTTCATCTTATTGTGGCATATGAAACATTCCAAGGAAACACCTTTTCCTCTCATGCTGCAGCTGGGCACATTCCTAGGTTAAAAACATCCTAATATGAAAGTTGCTTCTATGTGAGTGATTCATTTCTTCTGCACTTCAAGTGTCCTGCAAATAAATTACCATAGAACGTGTTACATTTGGTTTTTGATGGTAATAATTCTGTAATACATTTGTATTCTGCAAGGTGTAGGTACTGGGAATGATATCTCTTCTTCTCTGCCAAAAAATAACAAAAGTTTGAATTAAACATTCAAGATATTTGCAGATGGGGCAAATATGTGCACATTATTCTAAACGCATTTCAGATCATGTATCATAGGACTGGACTGTGTATTGATATATGTATAAAAGAGAATTATTATTATTCTTTTTCTGCTGTTGTTTTTAAGACTCTTGTTGGAGTATATGCCCGCAATCTTGTATGTCAAGCCCTTTGAAGGCCAGTTCGTGGTTGGTTGTATGTTGGTTGATTTATCCCTTTCCTGTGGTATGAAGCAGTCAGTCTCACCCCAATCCCCTTAGTTGCCTTTTAGGGTCTGCGCAGGAGAATGCAGAGCTACTATTCTTTACTTCCCTTGTAGGTATATTTATGACAGATGCTAGAATTTATTTCCCCTTGAACACAAGGGCAAGAATAATTATAGTGGCTTTTTTTTTAAAATTATATTTTTTTCTAATGAGTGTGATGATTAAACTCTGAAATTGTTATTTTATTTGTGAGGGAGCTACTTGCATCATATTAAATTGTAAACTGACATTTTTGCTCGTTGCTTGAAATGATGTCTATCTCTTTCCTTTACTCAGCAAAGACTTGGTTTGTTTTTTCCCCTTGAGACAAATCTATTGTTAGTTTTGTTTATGATTTTTCTGTATTCTTGTGTGAATTTGTGTGTACATTTTCTTTATTTTAGTGATCCCTTCTAAGGATTCTGTTGCCAAAACTGGTAGGTGAATGCATTTGTATGTGTAACAAAGTTGCATTAAGTGGATATATCATGTTTGGCCATCATCTGCTGGATGTTGTGCGCTCACCCGTTGTACTGCTGTTGATAATTGTGACTGTGCAGTCATGTAAGTGTGATTGCCCCACATCCTGGTAGTTGTGCAGGTGTGTTGTGTATTAGTGCCATTCTGTTCCTGGCCTGTAACATTTCAGCATGCTAAGTGGTGTGTGCTTAATTGATGTTCTTAGATTGTTATCCTTATAGCCAACTGTATTTCTCTCCTCTTTTGCCAGATGTGTTAAAAGTTTTTGAAAATGTTTAAGTTGAGTGTTGTTGATTTCATGAAGTTTATTAGAAAATTAAGGCAGCGGGGATAATTATATAAAATAAAACAAAAACAAACAAACTAAACAGAGCTATGTATGGATGTTCAAACCAGAGTGAAAGAATTTCATGTAGATGACAGATTAAAAATGTATATTAAAGATGACAGGATTAGCGCTTCATCTGATTGAATGCACTTCAGTAGCAAAACATGATGGCTACATTAAACATTCAAACCCACAGGATGTGACAAGGTGTAGGGGCATTTTATTGAGAAAATAAATACATATTGTGATTAACAAATGTTCTGTAGGTTTATTTTTTCAAGGAATGAAACCTGTAAGGTGTTAATGTAAAAATAATAACTAGTTTAAGAAATAATAATATAGCTTTTACACAACTCAAACTGTAGATGGTTTAAAGTATCTCAGGAGGAGAGACAGACAAAGAGAGAGCTTGTCTTTAATTAATCCAGGAGAGAGTATACTGTTACATTAATGACAGCACAGGTTCTGGTCTCGTAAACTCTTTTCATATGCATCAAATTGAAATACTAAGTCTTGGTATTTACAGAAATCTCCCACAAAAGGGGAAGCAAACTTCTTTGGTGTTTCTGTAAAGTAAGATTGGAAGGAAATGGCATAGCTGACAGCATCGAGCTCGGTGATCAATATCAGCTGCTTTGTACACAGTTCAGAATTATACCATTTTGAATTGATTCCTTTAGAATTGATTCCTATTGGACTTTAGACAAAGACATAACTTTGGAATAACAGCGTTTTTATTTAAATAATACTGGCATAACCAAGTGAGAAACCTCAGCAAGAATTACAGTGAGAGTAAATGGGACAACATTTAAATAGATAAAGAAATTTAACTACCTACAATCAGAGATGTGCAACTATCTAGAATCAAATACGTAAAGACAATTTGGAATCAAGAAAGATATTTAACCATTTGGAAGCAAGCAAGAAAGAGATTTGATAATTTTGAAGCAAGCAAGAAATAGATTTCATTATCTGAAAAAGGCAAGTATTGGCATGCAAATATCTGGAATCCATCAAGTGGAGACGTGGAAATATTTGGGAGAAAAGAAATAAAGATCTGAAAAAAGGCACTATCTGAAAAAAGACACTATGAAAAAGGCAAGTATTGACATGTAATTATCTGGAATCAGTCAAGTGGAGATGTGGAAATATTTGGGAGCAAAGAAGTAATGAGATTTAACTATCTGAAATAAGGCAAGTATAGGCATGTAATTATCTGGAATCAGTCAGGTAGAGACATGGAAATGTCTGAAAGCAAAAAAAAATAGATAAAACCATCTGAATCATTGATAACAACAGATGAAAAAGTTCATGATTCATATCTGTTTGTTGCCACAGGAAACTTGCATTTTCTCAAAGTGTTTACTTTTAAAGATCATTCAGAACAGTTTGGTAACACATCACTTTCATTGCATTTGGATATCTCCATAAGTACTCCAGTTTCCTCCCTTGAGGAGAATCTCGGCACAATGCATGAACTTTGTAACAACAGGGAGGATACAAATGTGTGTAAAGTAGGATCAAACGGGCTATACATTTGTTGTAGGCAGTGTTTCTTAGCTACACATGTTGCCTGGAGGGCAGGAGCCTCTTCTAAGTTAGAAATGTTGTCTTGGCAGAAGCCTATATTCTTCTTCTTCTTCTTCTTCTTCTTCTTCTTCTTCTTCTTCTTCTTCTGCGTTCATCCGGAAATTTTTTTTTTTGTTCGGACGTGATTGTGTTGTACCTGTTTACAGCAGAGCTGCGTTCTTGCGCTGTTAGGCAGACACATCCGACTTCTGCGGGCATTTGTTGACTGGGTTAACCTTCTCAGAGAGCCTGTTCTAAGTTAGAAATGTTACCTGGTGGGCAAGAGCCTATTCTAAGATAGAAATGTTGCCTGGTAGGCAGGAGCCTATTCTAAGTTAGAAATGTTACCTGGTGGACAGGAGCTTATTCTAAGTTAGAAATGTTGCTTGGTGGGCAGGAGCCTGTTCTAAGTTAGAAATGTTGTCTGGAGGCAGGAGCCTATTCTAAGTTAGAAATGTTGCCTGGTGGGGCAGGAGCCTATTCTAAGTTAGAAATGTTGTCTGGACAGGAGCCTATTCTAAGTTAGAAATGTTGCCTGGTGGGCAGGAGCCTATTCTAAGCTAGAAATGTTGTCTATACAGGAGCCTATTCTAAGTTAGAAATGTTGCCTCATGGGCAGGAGCCTATTCTAAGTTAGAAATGTTGCCTCGTGGGCAGGAGCCTATTCTAAGTTAGAAATGTTGCCTGGTGGGTAAGAGCCTATTCTAAGTTAGAAATGTTGCCTTGTGGGCAGGAGCCCATTCTAAGTTAGAAATGTTGCCTGGTGGGTAAGAGCCTATTCTAAGTTAGAAATGTTGCCTGGTGGACAGGAGCCTATTCTAAGTTAGAAATGTTGCTATGTGGGCAGGAGCCTGTTCTAAGTTAGAAATGTTGTCTGGAGGCAGGAGCCTATTCTAAGTTGGAAATATTGCCTGGTGGGGCAGGAGCCTATTCTAAGTTAGAAATGTTGTCTGGATAGGAGCCTATTCTAAGTTAGAAATGTTGCCTGGTGGGCAGGAGCCTATTCTAAGCTAGAAATGTTGTCTGGGCTGGAGCCTATTCTAAGTTAGAAATGTTGCCTCATGGGCAGGAGCCTATTCTAAGTTAGAAATGTTGCCTCGTGGGCAGGAGCCTATTCTAAGTTAGAAATGTTGCCTGGTGGGTAAGAGCCTATTTTAAGTTAGAAATGTTGCCTTGTGGGCAGGAGCCCATTCTAAGTTAGAAATGTTGCCTGGTGGGTAAGAGCCTATTCTAAGTTAGAAATGTTGCCTGGTGGACAGGAGCCTATTCTAAGTTAGAAATGTTGCTTGGTGGGCAGGAGCCTGTTCTAAGTTAGAAATGTTGTCTGGAGGCAGGAGCCTATTCTAAGTTAGAAATGTTGCCTGGTGGGGCAGGAGCCTATTCTAAGTTAGAAATGTTGTCTATACAGGAGCCTATTCTAAGTTAGAAATGTTGCCTGGTGGGCAGGAGCCTATTCTAAGCTAGAAATGTTGTCTGGGCTGGAGCCTATTCTAAGTTAGAAATGTTGCCTCATGGGCAGGAGCCTATTCTAAGTTAGAAATGTTGCTTCGTGGGCAGGAGCCTATTCTAAGTTAGAAATGTTGCCTGGTGGGTAAGAGCCTATTCTAAGTTAGAAATGTTGCCTGGTGGGTAAGAGTCTATTCTAAGTTAGAAATGTTGCCTGGTGGGGCAGGAGCCTGTCCTAAGTTAGAAATGTTGTCTGGAGGGCAGGAGCCCATTCTAAGTTATAAATGTTGCCTGGGGGGAGGGGGGGCAGGCGCCTATTCTAAGTTAGAAATGTTGTCTGGACAGGAGCCTATTCTAAGCTAGAAATGTTGCCTGGTGGACAGGAGTCTATTCAGCATCCACTTTTCTATATCCAATTGCAGAGGGATTTTGACTTGTGCAGCATGATTACAGGTTCTTCACGTCTTTTGCCCTGGGAAGAGAAGGCTAGACAACCTATCCACTAACTTGGGATCGGGGGGGGGGGGAGAGTGTATACCATCCTTTTCCTAGTTCCTAGCAAAGAATAAGTAACAGATAATCGTGTATAATCAGAAAGAAAATAGGTGGAAGTGATGGTCTCGAGATAGGGATGGTTTAGTTAACATGACAAACAATAAATGAAAATTCTAGCAGGTTGTGATACATCATAAGGAAATCAATACAAGAAGAAGCCATTACAAACATAGACACTGTAAGCCAGTAGGGTAATTTTGCGGAACACCAGAAATACTGTAAGAGAAAAGTTGATGAGGAGCAGTGATTTCAACATCAACGGATAGATTTTTTTTTTTTACACTGTGGGATGTGGAAGTGTCATGTGTTTGGTTATTCACTTTAAAGGCTCCAGTACAGTTTCTGAATGTCTCATTCATTCATTCATTCATTCATTCATTCATTCCAGATTTGTGATCTGCTTATAAATTTATTCTTGAGAAAATAATGTGTTGGTTTCCCATTTCCTTCAACATCAACACGAGTTGTTTGTAACCTCTGCTTACAATGTTTAATGTTGATCTCAAATAGTACTGGGATTGTTGTGCTGTTCCTGGCAGTGCCCTTTCCCATCATGTGTTGTGTGAATCACAATTTGCAAACCCTTTCCACTACAAGGACTTCTTAAAGCTAGCTATTCTGTTCACTGTGTGTGGGGGATTTGGGGGCGCACATGTTTGTATTTCCATTTCATTTTAATTTTTTTTTTTTCATGTTCACCTAAAAGATGTTTTTTTTAAATGTTGTTTTCACATTTCTGTTATAATATGTGTGTAACTTTCCATTATTAGTGTGTTGCAGTTATTTTTGGATGAAATTATTTGTTATACACACAGTATGATACACATAAAATGATATAGCAATGAATATCGTCTACATCATTTCGTAGATGCAGTTGTTGTGCACAGTCAAAAACTAGGATTAGAATTAACATTTTCAGAAAACAGAGACTATTGTCGTCTCCAAGAAGAAAGAAATACCCCAATGTAACATCCAATTAAATGGGAAAATTCTTACATAAGTGAATCTTCGAATAGTTATAACATTTGATGGATGGTGCTTTGCAAAGATTAAGTTAAGAATCACAATGGCAAAGGTAGTATTTTGCTAAAGGAAAAACACACTCACCATTTGCTTTTTAAATTTCAATTACAATGAGAACGAGATATATAGAATCAGTACTGTTATATGCATATGAAGCATGGACAAGCTAAGAAACATAGGATGGCTTTGGAAATGTGGTTTCTGAGAAAACTGCAAAGAATGCCATGGTCAGACAGAAAAACAAATGAGCAAGTCCTTCAAGAAAAAAAAAAACAATGAAAACTGTAAATTGGTTAGAGAAATTAGATGTTGACAGTGAAGATATTTTGTGCATGTGATGAGGAGTAATGAGCTGGAAACTTAGTGGCAAAACTGATGAGAATAAAGCAAGGAGAAGGCAAAGAGATAAGTAGTACCTGGGTGGCTTGGTCACATGGCCAAGAACACAGACATGATCCAAGACTGTGGTGATCGTGTGAGATGGTGATCCAAGACTATGGTGATCGTGTGAGATGGTGATCCAAGACTGTGGTGATCCAAGACTGTGGTGATTGTGTGAGATGGCGATCCAAGATTGTGGTGATTGTGTGAGATGGTGATCCAAGACTGGTGATTGTGTGAGATGGTGATCCAAGACTGTGGTGATCATGTGAGATGGCGATCCAAGACTGGTGATCATGTGAGATGGTGATCCAAGACTGTGGTGATCATGTGAGATGGTGATCCAAGACTGTGGTGATCGTGTGAGATGGCAATCCAAGACTGTGGTGATCATGTGAGATGGTGATCCAAGACTGTGGTGATTGTGTGAGATGGTGATCCAAGACTGTGGTGATTGTGTGAGATGGCAATCCAAGACTGTGGTGATCGTGTGAGATGGTGATCCAAGACTGTGGTGATCGTGTGAGATGGCGATCCAAGACTGTGGTGATCATGTGAGATGGTAATCCAAGACTGTGGTGATCATATGAGATGGCCATCCAAGACTGTGGTGATTGTGTGAGATGGTGATCCAAGACTGTGGTGATCATGTGAGATGGTGATCCAAGACTGTGGTGATCCTGTGAGATGGTGATCCAAGACTGTGGTGATTGTGTGAGATGGTGATCCAAGACTGTGGTTATTGTGTGAGATGGTGATCCAAGACTGTGGTGATTGTGTGAGATGGCGATCCAAGACTGTGGTGATCATGTGAGATGGTGATCCAAGACTGTGGTGATCATGTGAGGTTGCGATCCAAGACTGGTGATCATGTGAGATGGCAATCCAAGACTGTGGTGATCATGTGAGATGGTGATCCAAGACTATGGTGATCCAAGACTGTGGTGATTGTGTGAGATGGTGATCCAAGACTGTGGTGATCATGTGAGATGGTGATCCAAGACTGTGGTGATCATGTGAGATGGCGATCCAAGACTGTGGTGATCATGTGAGATGGCAATCCAAGACTGTGGTGATCATGTGAGATGGTGATCCAAGACTATGGTGATCCAAGACTGTGGTGATCATGTGAGATGGTGATCCAAGACTGTGGTGATCATGTGAGATGGCGATCCAAGACTGTGGTTGCTTGCTTGTGTTCGTTGGCTTGAGCTCCAACGCGAAGTCCTGTATGTCGGATGAAGGCATCCTGTTGTCCAACATCAGTGTGATGTCATACAGGACCTGAGTTTTGCGTGAGTATCCGTTGTCCCATGTCTGGCTTATTGGTGTGCAGACTGGTGGTTCCTCGCCGTACAGGCAGACACTCTCCGACTTCGGAGGAATCGGCGATCCTACTGACTTTAGCCAGGACCCCGAAGGGACCTGTTGCCCAGGACGCTCGACGAGGACGCGTCAATAGGTCTTGGCCAGTATATAACCCGGCCCTGGTGCCTTGGAAACACCTCTGCGTCCCCAAGACTGTGGTGATCATGTGAGATGGTGATCCAAGACTGTCGTGATCATGTGAGACGGCAATCCAAGACTGTGGTGATCATGTGAGATGGTGATCCAAGACTATGGTGATCCAAGACTATGGTGATTGTGTGAGATGGCGATCCAAGACTGTGGTGATCATTTGAGATGGCAATCCAAGACTGTGGTGATCGTGTGAGATGGTGATCCAAGACTGTGGCGATCATGTGAGATGGCAATCCAAGACTGTGGTGATTGTGTGAGATGGTGATCCAAGACTGTGGTGATTGTGTGAGATGGTGATCCAAGACTGGTGATCATGTGAGATGGTGATCCAAGACTGTGGTGATCATGTGAGATGGCGATCCAAGACTGTGGTGATCATGTGAGATGGTGATCCAAGACTGTGGTGATTGTGTGAGATGGCGATCCAAGACTGTGGTGATCATGTGAGATGGCGATCCAAGACTGTGGTGATCATGTGAGATGGTGATCCAAGACTATGGTGATCCAAGACTGTGGTGATTGTGTGAGATGGCGATCCAAGACTGTGGTGATCATGTGAGATGGTGATCCAAGACTGGTGATCATGTGAGATGGCGATCCAAGACTATGGTGATCATGTGAGATGGCGATCCAAGACCGTCCACACTTTTCAGCATGGCACATGATGATGATGGTGAATGGAGTATGATACATACACTGTGATAAACACAATATAATACATGTAATTTCTTACACACAGTATACTAAAACACTATCAATATGAAATGCACTCTCAATATAAATACAGAATGATACATAAACAGGGAAATATACGCTATGACACAAGAGATTCATTTATAGTTAATCATCTTAGGTTTTGGGTGAGAATTACCAGTAGAATGACTGTTTTTTGTTTAATAATTGACGCTCTTAAAAATGTTTATTTTTCTCACTGTGGATGCAGTTGTTAGCATTAGGTTCTAGGCTTTCACAGATTAGAATAGCAGTCTATTTTCATTACAACATGTTGTTTCTTTATCAATCACAGTTAATAAAATTACGAGAAGTGAAATCAAACAGGGTTAAAAATAAATCTTGTCTTTTTATGTCTTGGCTCACCGTTTTATGTGCCGTGATGGAATCTGAGCATAAGTGCTAGTCTCATATTTGTATAGATCAATCGGCACTCAATGGGTCATGTGATCATTATCATACCTGCTTTCTTTATTTCCCAAAGCATTTTCTAGTGCCCAATTTAGACTGGGCTGATCTAAGAGCCCTGATAAATGTTAACAATCTGCCTCAATGGGAATTCGAACTATGACCACCGGACCAGCAGGCAAGCATTCTAGCCACTGTGCTGTCATGACTCTGACCCAGACTGAGCCTACCCTTATTTGTTCTCATCAACTATCTGCTTTAAACAGTTATTAACTGTTTATCTTCATGCACTGACAAAGCAAATCACTTATTTTGTAACTGCAACAAAATGCTATATAGTGTCTTTTCCATCCCCTCTTTGTCTGGCTGTCTCACTTTCCCTATCTTACTCACTCTCTTTCTGCAAAGTGTGTTTATGTGTGTAAAAGGGACACATATTTCCCTTCATTCTCAGCAGAGAGAGAGTTTGAGAGTGAAGTAGATTACGTTGAGCCGCATAACTACCGTGAGTAGACTTTTGAAGATAACATTTCTATGAATACATGCTGTGACTTACATGTTAAGTGTCTCTATTGACACTGCTTATCAATGGAAGATCTCCACTTTTGGAATCATGTGCTTAGTATTGGCACTTCATGTTTTACTGCCAGTAAATGCACATTGTTTTTTGTTCCTTCATTTGTTGTTCATGTGTTCTTTTATCTTACCCCTATGCCACAAGTTATTTTATAGTTTTATTGTTCATTAATGAAGTTTTTTGTTAGAATTTATAGTTGTTATGTTTTATACATGTAAATGGTATTCTGTAATTGTATTCATGTTTTGTACATTTGTTAAATTATTCATGCATTAATGCTCTTACTACATGCTCTTACAATACCTGTCATCTGTAAGTAAATAACATATTTCAATATCCATTCAGACTCGTAACATTTACTAGAGGACATAAAATGAGTGAAGAGGAGGGTAGTTTCTGTGTAACTGAAAATGTTCTGTCAGCATACAATTGTCATTCTTCTGTGTGTCTTCTCATCTCTCTTTCTGGCTGCCCATCTCTTCTGTCTATCTATCCTTATGTCTGTCTCTCCTTGTATCTTTTCATCTCTCCTTCTGTCTGTCTGTCTCTCCTCCTGTCTGTCCATCTCTTCTCCTGTCTGTCCATGGATTATTTATCCCCAGGTGAATGATGTCTCATTTCCTAATCGACACATGTCAGTACGCTTTGGAGACCCTCAGCTTGTGTTTCAAGGCCAGATGCCTTGCCTTGTTTGTTATCGGATTATGTTTAGTATACTCTCGAGATTGTCTATCAATCATTTCATTATGCTTCCTCTGTGGTTCTAAACCAAAGTCCCTTTTGGGTGCATGCTCTAGTTGGTTGTTGTTCTGGTTTCATTCTCATAAGATGCCCCTGCCCCAACCACTTTATTTGTAGTCTCTTGATGAATTTGATAAATTAGGTCATGGTTATCATATTTCTTTTTCTTTTTTCTTTTCATATCCTGTCTCTTCCAAAAACATCAGCATCACATTTCATCTCACATGTGATGAGTTTTCTCTGATTGAATGTTGGCAGAGACCAAGTTTGGCATTCATTAGCAACTCTTGGAAGACTTCCATCATAATCTTTGATGTTTGAATAAAGGTGACAGATAATACATTTCTGTGCTTGCTTTTTGGTATCTTGTGTTTATTTCTCTGTCATATCTTCTTTCCTCTGTGAAAATGATACCTAGATCTAGATATTTAAACTCTTGAGAGTTGACTTTTTGTGGTGTTGTTTATTAGTATCATTTTATATTGTCTAAATCGCAAACAGTAGACAACAAGACTTGTTTGTCTTTCTACTGTTTATTCTTGTCTTGCATACTTACCTGTTATTGCCTTAACAAATAATTTTCAATGATGATTTTACAGAAGTCGTCCTCTTTACCCTATTTTCTTATGCATCAAGTGCATGTTTTGGTTTTTATTCTTCCAGTTTTGCTGGATTACCTCAATCAGGTCTCCTTATTTTTGCACGAAAATAGATTATAATCTGATAAAAATCTAATTCTGTGTGTATTATTCCATTGGCCGGTTTTTCCCTCCAATCTCATTTTGTTTGCTACATGTTGTTTTCCTTATTAAGTGGTCTTCTTCTTGTACTACTCCTCCTCCTTCTTCTTCAACTCCTCCTTCTCCACCTATTTCTTCTTCTTCTTCTTCTTCTTCTTCTTCTTCTTCTTCTTCTTCTTCTTCTTCTTCTTCTTCTTCTTCTTCTTCTTCTTCTTCTTCAAGTGCCAATCTGGAGTGAATACAACTCTCCAATCCTTTCAGTGATCTGCTATTTTGATGAAGTTTACATGCTTATATTATTATTTGTTGCCCAGCTGATTAAGCTTTCCACAAGTGTTGTTCTTTCTTCTTGTGCTTCTCTTGTCTAATATTTGTCTGCATAAGGATAATTTCTCTATTGCAGCTCATCTGTTGATGTGTCCTACAATCGGCAATGGTCTTGTCCTCTACTTGTGATGAATAATCTAGCCATACCTACAAAACGTTTCCTCCTGTGTCCCTGTACATACAGCTAAAGCTCCACTGCCTCCAGTGGATTCATCACTGTATTACTCATTGCCCAACATTGTCCTAGAACCTTACTCTGACAAAATGTCTGTCACTGTAGGGGATTTACAGTCTGTATGTCTGCATGTGTATGCAGACATACATGTGTACATATGTGCAGACATGCATGTGTGTGTATAATAGTAGGGAATAGAAAGCACAAGAGTTGATATTTGCAATATTCCTTACACAGTGCACATTATTTTAACACATTGTGTAATGTTCATCATTCTGCTAAATGAGATTTAGAGTTGTTAGCAATGTGTATCAGACATTCAAATTAGTATTGTTATCCCTACAAGTTTTCAGGCTCTAATTGCTTATGTCAGAACTATAGTCACAATGAACCCCTCACTGTTACATGGCTTAATGTTTGATGTTGTTGCATTTGTGTTTTACCTGTATTTATTTGTATTTCTGCCCATGTTTGACAGATTTCTAGTCTGTTAATTTTTCCGGGGCCAGATTTTACAATATTGTGTTAGCACTTATAAATGTCTCTCACATTTTTGATGTTTGTAGGCTGTTTGTAGGTCATAGTCTTGATTAGAAACTAATTTATGTGTAGATATCCCGTGTGTTGCCGGGGCCCATAAGGGAAGCAAAGAATAGCAACACTGCAGCCTACCACGCATGTCGTAAGAGGCGACTAAGGAGGCTTGATGGTTCCGTCGCCCTGCTACTGAGTGAGTGCGTGGCGCGACACTGTGAGCTGTGAGTTTCGTGTGAAATGCTTTTGAATCTGCCCAAGGTCTTTTGGAACGTGACTGCATGTTCTGAGCGATGGCAGATGGCTATGTCCCAGAGTTCACCGGTTTTTGCCTTATGCAGAAATGCGTGGCTGCTGGGCTTCTGGTTGACTGCCACTGCCATTGACGATGAACTGTATTTCGTGGACTGTGTGGGTGAACATCTAGGAAACATCCAGATGGGAAAATGACTGCCGATTCCATCAGAAATGAACTGGGTGCTTTGTGGGGGACTATTGTGTTGACATTCTGGTGGCGGCATTATGCACAGTGTATCTGTGCGGGCTGTTATTTGTCGAGACTCCTGTCTTTTCCACTTTTCACATTGGGCAGTGGGGAGCGTTTTGTGTGATATTCACTGGCACAGGAATGGAGCATAATGGGGATGACCCGTTGCTGTGAAGTTGGAACTGCGACTAACTAACTAACTAACTAACTAACTTATGTGTAGATACTATTTGTATGTTATAACATTTACTAGATGCCAGACAGTTAAATATTTGATGTGTAATGTTTAAAACATTTGTGATCACAAACAGTATGCTATGTCATATTCTGTTAGCTAAGAGCGCAAACATAGAATGTAGAAAGTTGTTACAACAACAACAACAATGATGTTGAGTTTATTTACTGAGTTTATTGTTTCTTCTTCTTCTTCTGCGTTCATCCGGACAATTTTTTTCGGGCGTGATTGCGTTGTGCCTGTTTACAGCAGAGCTGCGTTCTTGCGCCGTTAGGCCGACACATCCGACTTCTGTGGGAATTTGTTGACCGGGTTAACCTTCCCGGGAATTTATTGTTTGATAAAGAAAAGTTGCAAGAATAAATTGTGTGCTTATGGCCAGTTCTATAATAGGAGCTTGCTGTGGGCATGTGATATTTATGACCATTATATTTGTGTAGGTTCAGTGCACAGAAACCTGGGTGGTCAGTCTGTCCTCCCATAGTCAATGATAAGAGCGTGATGCCAGCTCTCAGTGATGGCATTGACATTTAAATTAGGTTATGATAATTTGGTTTGTTGCTTGATCAGTTCAAGGAAACAAGAACACATTGAAAGTAATACATGTGTGAACTTCTCTCTTCTGTGCCACAATAATTGTTTATACTATAGATTATGCTATATAGTATATGCTATATTTGAATTTTCAATTTAGTTATGATTTATTGGTATATACCATAATAAAAAAGAAAACATCAGTGCATTGAAAGGAATATTTCTACTTATATACTGATATGTACATTTTAGCAGGGTTTTAATATTTTCTTGAAGCAATAAGTGTAACTATGGTTAGATATTATTTTGTTATTAGGTGAAACAGTAGCAGGGTAGTGATATTTTGTTCAGTTAGATAGTGTAACTTTGGCAACGTAATATTGTGTTTGAGAAAACCTAATGCTACTTTGATATTGTTGTTAGTAAATAGTACATTTTTTTTCTGCATACCCTATTACAGGACATCGCTGTCAACACCAGCATTTTACCGCTGTTGTTGATTTCTTGTCAAGATTGCGCTCAGTAGTTTGCCATTGCTTTCCAAGCATAAATTAGAGGACACTGTCATAACATTTTAAAAAAGGCTGCAAAAATGGAACTTAGCTTTTAAATTATGGGTCCTAGAGATGTCTAAATCCTAGGGCACAAAATATTAACTCTGTACCTTGAGCTCCATAGGTCAGCTGACAGGAAATTACATAGTGAGGAAAGTAAGCAAAGACAAAATAATTGTTGGGAGAGGAAGAGAGAGAAAGAGAGGTCAATCTCTATAGGGAAGACAAACAAGTGAACAGGCACAGAGTAAAGAAAGGGAAGGATACACAAACAGAAGTGTAAATGACTGACAAGTGAGGAGTGAGAGGATCAGATTTTAAACAAATATTTAGTTACATTCAACTGTACTGGATATTGAGATCATACAGCAAAAGAGAAAAAAAGCTGATATGAGAAAAAGCTGAAAAAAGATGGTTTTCCTGAGTCTTAAAATAGGGAGGGGGTTGAAACAGTGATATAGTTCTGGTACAGTTTCATTGTTCTGTGATAGAATTTGAAGAACATGTTGTCATGTGGCTGATTGTGGTGATGGTGCTGGTAGTTTTTTCATTCAGAAATTGCATGTTTCATTTTACTTGTTATCCATCTGTGTGTTATTTACTTGTTGTTGTAGCCTATTGATATGTGAAAGAGGGCTTGTGTGGATGTGAATGTGGGTAAAGATGGGGGTTGAATGTGGATGGATAATGCGATATGAATATTGGTTTGGTATTGTGGTGTGAATGTGGATAAAGATGGGGTTTGAATGTAGATGGATGATGAGATATGAATGTTCGTTTGGTGATGGGGTGCGAGTGACAGGTTTAGAGATTTGTGGGTATTAGAGAGGTATGAATTTGGGTATTAGAGCAATGTGAAACTGGGGTTGAGAATGTTGTAAATATAGGTTATGAATGTGAAATTGTGAAGGAAATGAATGGGTACTTGTGATGTATGTAAATGTGGACTTACGAAGGCATTGTGAATGTGGAGTTATGAGCGAATACTTTTTAAAATCAGATTAATCTTACAAAAGCCAAGCTATTTTTATGAATGAGCAGTTAGTCAATTTGGGTCATTTGTAGAGTATAAGATAATTTCAAACAGGTGCAGGTGTCAGAAATTGTTTCAGTATGCAAATGAGGTAGTTTCACCAATGAAGAAAGAAATAAAGGAACAAATTGTTATAAGGACTATATCAAGGATTAATATTGGCTACAAAATATTTGTTTTTAAGCCTTAAATAGTATTTAATTGTGCGATTTTATATATATATATATATATATATATATATATATTACTAATAAATAATATAACAATACTTCAATACTTCGTGACAAAACATTATTAAATAGCAGCTTGCAGGATGCACCACAGATGGTTATGTTTAACATTAAATTAGTGGAAAACATAATGTGCTTGCTAAAAATATGCTTCTCATTATATTATTAAAAGTATTACATTATAAACTTTACATTATATCAGTTTTATATATTACTATTAATTTAATTACAGATGCCTTATTATTTTTTGGTTAATATGTACGATTTTGAAGTATGATTTAATGCAAGATATTGGGTATTGTGCAACCGTATGTTATCTTAGTGGCATAATGTTACAGAAAGTACAGATAGGTCTACACCTATCTTGGAGATATTACATAATGTACTGATCAATCTGCAATTGGATAGGAGATGTTGCAAAATGTACTGATAGATCTGCAACTTGGTTTGAGATGTTACAAAATAGACAGACAGATCTGCAACTTGGTTTGAGATGTTACAAAATAGACAGATAAATCTGCAACTTGGTTTGAGATATTACAAAATGTACTGATAGATCTATAACTTGGTTTGAGTTATTACAAAATGTACTGATAGATCTGCAACTTGGTTTGAGATATTACAAAATAGACAGATAGATCTGCATCTTGGTTTGAGATATTACAAAATAGACAGATAGATCTGCATCTTGGTTTGAGATATTACAAAATAGACAGATAGATCTGCATCTTGGTTTGAGATATTACAAAATAGACAGATAGATCTACAGCTCGGTGGGAGATACTGCAGAATAGATATGCAACTGGATGGGAGATTTTATAAAATTTACATATCTGCAACTGCTTGGGAGGAAGGGTTGTTAAAAAATGTACATATTGACATGCAGCTGAGTGGGAGATGTTATCCATTGTACAGCTGCATTTTAAGTGCATAATAAATGTTACAATAGGAGAAGCAGTGAATATTTCTGAAAACACACTAAATGAGGAAATAGTGGATACAGCAGTCTACTCTAGGACTACAGAGTGAATCTCTCGTGTGTTGCCTAGCTTAGATACAGCCAGTTGGTGTTGGTTCTAAACTCAACATCCATGGATTCCTGTGAGAGGTAGAAGGGGCATGAATTTGGAGAAGATGAAAATTACATCTTGTATTCTTAGTAGTGTGGAAATTAAATGTAGTATTTCCTGCATACTTTAACTCATACAATATTATATGATTATAAATAAACATAACTTGTTACCTTGTCACACTTTTATGTTCATACTTATAATATTATTATTATTATTATTATTATTTTCATATCCTTTACAGGACATCGCTGTCAGCATCAGCATCTTTCAACTGATTGTTGATTTCTTGGCAAGATTACGCTCAGTAGTTTGCCATTGCTTTCTGAGCGGCCGGTCACATACACTGTAAGTTACTGACGCGATTCGAACCACTGCTGATTCTCACCGTCGTCACGTTACTTACAAGAGTATACGAGATTACGGAGAAAAGTCGCTAACCTCTAGGCCAGGAAGCCGGCATTATTATTATTATTATTATTATTATTATTATTATTATTATTATTATAAAGTGGGCAGTATTTCAGTGTTTAATTGCTTGGTAAATGTGTGTCTATTAATTATTACACATCTTTGAAAACCTTACTAAGAGATTTGGTATGTGTGCTTCAGTACATTGCCAAGTGCTTCATAAAACGAAATAACCTTAATGGACCCTGTTGCCTGTCTTGAGGCATATTGAACTCTGACCACTATCATGGCAGGCAATTATTCAAACAGAAGTCAACTATTCCCACAACGTTTTGAAGCTGCCTGATAATATTAAAGCTGTTGTGTAGAGGACCATGAATTCTTCCCACCAAGAGCATTATAAGGTTATCTTTTGGTGGATCACGGTGATTGGTGCACTTATGTCTACCCATAGTAACATGCAGTTATTGTTTGGTACAAACAAATACGCACACAATGTGTCCCAAAAGTTTCTTGCTAGTGGGTCTGTGGTGCAATAGCACCATCACATCTTGTAAGTCTAAGAGGAAGGAGGAATAGGTGACCAATCGTTCCCTCACTTTGACAAGTGAAGAGCCCAGATATCAAACTGGCATCTGACCATGCTCATGACATTGCCAGCTCATTTCACCATCAACTTCGCTGGCACGCCCGCCTATTGTTTGGTAGATTGTGGCAATTGATCACGTATGCCCATCTCTTAGTAATAGTTATTTTTGCCATAAATGATGAATTCTCCTCAATCCTATGCACCTGAGTCTTTTGGCATTTTTAGTCAGAGAAGAAAAAGTAAACTCTTTTTATTTCTTTGGTCAGACACATTGAAAATGGATTCTGAATATTAGCTTTTTTCAAAAACTCAGCTGTTTTTATGATATTATCAAATATCACTGTATAGTTATTGAAACTTTAGTGGGCTAAAGACATTAAGGCTTTCTTACCTGATGTGATCCATCTAAGGAGTGGGTGAGATAGGTAATCAGCCTCGTACATCATGGGATGGGGTTTTTAATCTCCAATTAAGCCAGTAATTAATGTCATTTGGAAAATCCCAGTTTGTGGGATGCAAGACTACTGAGAGATCAGACGATTTGTATTACTCAGTAGTTTAAAAACCTTCAGAAATACACCGGCAATGGTAGCTGTAATTATAGCTTGTTAATGGTCCCTAAACTGGCGTTTGGAAACCACTGGGTTAGAATGTAATCAGTATAATATTGCTTTTAATTGGGACTATTGAATTATGGTGTGCAGCAAGATGACAGAAACTGGTCCAGAAGATGCTATGTGTATTGTAGCTGCAGAAATTACCAGATAACTAATCAAAACTGTAAGGAAAGGATAAATGAAATTGATGGACTTATCAATAGAGAAATTAGCTCTATTTGTCATATTAATTGGAAAGAGAGACAGAAGAAGCCAAAGAGAGATTTGTGTGGAAAGCTTAAACACCTGAACAATAAATAATATTTTGCTGAATCTCATCAGGTACATACTGCAGAAATTACACAACATAAACTACAAGCTGAAATATGCAACATGCATATTCACACAGTAATTTGAATTGTCTACCACGGTAAAAGGACTTTTTGTTTGCACGTTTAATTAAAGTTTGCACCTGATGAGATGCAGCGAAATAGCTAGGCAATAAATCATGCAATCTGTTGTTTGTGTTTTCATTAGTAAAATTCACTAAGAGAAAACATTATTTGGAAATAATAATGTGACATTTGGTTTGTTAAAATACCACATGTCAGAGATAATAATAAATAATATAATATAATAAATAATATTTTCTATAAATGATAATATAACGTTAACTTCATGAAAATACCACATGACAGAGAGGACTGAAGAGTCGTGATACATATCTACTCCAGACAAGACACTGAAAATTAAGAAAAAGTTTACGTGAAGAAAACGTTTACTGTCTCTTTTGTGTTGAAATGTCGTGGTTTGTGTAACTGTTTTAGTTGCCAAGTTTGTTTATGAAGTGACATGTCTAATAATCCTTGTTTCCACTCTTCATGGCATTGCAGAGACAGAGGGAGGTCTGAAGACACACGATAGGAACAGTAACTCTCACGAAGCCAGCAATGCTCACCCAGACATGGCCAAAAACCAGGTAACTGGAGCAGTCAGGTCTTTAATCGTATGTGCTAGTCTGTTTATCCATCACCACTATTACCATCATCATCATCATTATCATCATTACCATTATTATTGTCATTACCATCATTATCATCATTACCATCTCTATCATCATTATCATCATTACCATCTCTGTCATCATTATCATCATTACCATCATCATCATCATTACCATCATCATCATTACCATCATTATCATCATTACCATCATCATCATTACCATCATCATTACCATCATTATCATCATTATTATCATTACCATCATTATCATCATTACCACCATTATCATCATTACCATCATTATCATCATCATCATCATTAACATCATTATCATCATAATTTTCATAATGATTATTGTCATTATCATCATCATTACCATCATTATCATCATTAATATCATTATCATCATTACCATTATCATCATCATTATTATCATTACCAGCATTATCATCATTACCATCATTACCGTCATTACCGTCATTATCATTATTACCATTGTTATCATCATTATCATCATTACCATCATCATCATTACCATCATCATCATTTCCATCATTATCATCATTATTGTCATTACCATCATTATTATCATTATCATCATTACCATCATTATCATTATTACCATCATTATCATCATTATCATTACCATCATAATCATCATCATCATTATCATCATTGGGCAGAGTAGCTCAGAAGTGGCAATGTCCACCCCAGGCCAGCGCAGACCTTATTTGATTTCTGGAAGGAGAGGCAGATGTTGACCAACCAGAATGTAGACATTGGACATTAAAGACACAGCGGACATGATGCACGAGGCAAGGCAACTGGCAAAAAGAATATTGAGAATGTTTCCCATGTTCTGAAAGGACATGCTACATGACAATGACAGTGATAATGAGAAAGACTGAATTTACTATGGTCGTCTAACAAGCGGCTGGCCAAGTGGCTAGAATGCCAGACTCCCATTCGGGAGACCCGGGTTTGATCCCTCGGTAAAGTGTGGGATTTTTTTCTGTCGGGGGCAAAAAGAAAATTCTAGCCTGCACAGTTTGCGGCGACTGCACTAGCCAGGCGGCCTTAATTCCTCAGGCTCAAAGACCCCTCTGCCATACACCGCAAGGTACTATGTTGGCAGTAAATGACAGTTGACAGTCTAACGAGCATTTCAGCAACATAAGCTATTTTTGGTTAGATGTTGCCACAAAGTGTTTATTTTATGGCCAAATGTGTTAGCACTGCCAAGAGCCAATTTCGTACATAGAATTGTGCATCTTTCTTTACATTTGTTTTTAGGTTTTTCAAATGCCATTCAATTCTCTTTAGCCTCCATTGGTTTATAGTAGCAGCAACTAATACACTTTCTATCTAGATTTCTATTATTAAGATTCCTTTCTCTTTTCTGTGCAGAATAGTTTACTACATTATATTTTCATTTCTTATTGTCCCGTCTTGTCAAAGAATAACAGTTACCAAATGACCTGTTCATGATCACGGTTGGGCTATGGTTTGACGCCTGTGTTCATCATCTGGCTAAGTGAGGGAAAGACTGGCCACCTGTATCTCTGTGCATCCAGGCCTACAACACATGATGCTTTTATCACATCACAGGCACAAAGTAGGAAACTGCTTCGGGACCATTTATTTTCATGTTTTTTGCCATAAAATTTTTTTTTCATCTGCTTTCGACAAAATTTATGTTTAAAATTGATAATGAAGAACATGTAAGTGCATATGTTTACAACCATAGAAAATTGTTCATGCAGACTCGTGATTGTTTGATAAAGATTTGTCATTGTTAAAGAGCTGCCACAAATGTGTGTTTTGTATACTATTCTTCGACTCTGCAGATTGTTGGGAAAGCTGAGCATCCTGTAGATAATACTGAGGAAGTAGAGCATAAGGCCAAGAGCTCTCGAAAAGAGAAATCTGTTCTGCAGTCGAAACTAACACGCCTGGCCATTCAGATTGGATATGCGGGTAAGTGAACTATTTGTAGATTTTCATACTGTCACATTGTTATATATGAAAAGTGTACCCAGGATGAGAGGGGAGGTAGAGGCTTTCACTGCAGCTCTTCATTGTTTATTAGAGAATTCATATCCAGGGATTAATATTGTGCCTGACTCTGTGCTTCATCTTAGAAAGTTTTGGTATGAATGGTTAAGTTATATAAGTATATTCTCCACTCTGTGTAATAACTTGTCTTGTGACAGATCATTTTTTTTTACTAGTGCAATCCCCTCCTGTGTGTTAACTGGACCCTAAAGCTAAGCAAAGAACATTAACACTACAATGAAGAAGGATACCACACGTATGTTACCGGGACATTTGTCCCGTCTGGACCAGCAGAGGAAGAAATTATCAAAGTGATCAACCTACTGAAGGATGGGAAGCTGCTGGTCCAGATGGCATCCCTGCAGAGGCCTTTAATATAAAGTAAATGCCTCAGCTGAATTACTGTACAGATTATTTAGCAGAATCTCGGAAACTGAAGAAATACCAGCAAAACTGGAGAGAAGGATATATGGTGAAGCTGCCAAAGAAAGGGGACCTACATAAGTGTGAAAATTATAGAGGAATAATGTTACTGTCAGTTCCTGGGAAGATATTAATCAGGATCATTCTGGAGACATGACGAGATGCCATTGACAAACAATTAAGGGATTAACAGGCCAGCTTCCAATCAAATAAATTATGCACTGATCAGATAGTTATGCTGTGCATAATAATAAAACATAGCATCAAACTGAACTCACAACTTTATGTTATATTTGTGGACAAGGAAAAGTCTTTTGATGGAATTGATAAGGAATCTCTTTGGAAAATGTTGAGACATGGAATAATACAGAAAAACATTAACTTGGTAAAGGCAAGCTTGGTTTAAAATTAAAAGAACAGGCCAAAATTTTCCTTGGCTAAATTTCAGAATTTAATAAAACCTATCCACATAAAGAATATTTACAGAATGTTTGATTCAGGTATGCACATATGTGGACCCTCTCTGGTGCTACATATGTCATCATCAGAAGTTCCATCACAGATAACTCATTCTATAACAGCAAGACTGGATCATTTGTTTTTATTTTTATTTCTCTTTTCTACACAGGTACAGCCATAGCTGTTCTTACAGTTATCATACTCATTGTGCAGTTCTGCATTCAAGAGTTTGTTATTCGAGGCAAGACTTGGACAGCCTCAGACACCACGAGGAACATCGAGATATTTGTGAAATACTTCATCATTGGTGTGACAGTGCTTGTGGTGGCTGTTCCCGAGGGATTGCCTCTTGCTGTAACACTGGCTTTGGCTTACTCAGTGAAGGTTAGTTTGTAATGTGTGCTTTTTGTTTCCAGACATGTTCATTAGTGGTAATCTGTTCATTGTGTTGGGATCTCATGGCAGATATGATTGAGGAGGTGTGATGGGGCAAGACTTAACAGGTTCTGTGATTTTGACAGATTGTGCAGTGTTACATGTATGACCCATATGCTCACAAAATGTTGTGTGTATTAATTACACTTATCATATTTGCTAGAAAGCACTCATAAATTTGTGGCTGTCATAATGGCCAAGTTAGCATTGGATAAAATAGGGAGGTCTGTGGTCCCAGTCTATAGTATGAGCATGAGTCAGTCACAAAATAATGTTTAAAAAAATAAAACTGTTTGAGTTGTGAGCTTGTAACCAATTTATTATTGTACTTACATCTCTCCTTATTTCTCAGCTTAATCTTTGTGAACATTGAAGCATCCATCCTATAGTTTTATCAGTCCCCCCAATACCTCTATCATTGAAGTCTTTGCTGTAGTCATGTCTATACCAGACACTAAACTTCTTCATCATCAGCTAATCATTTGCCACCATGTCGTGTTCTGCTTTTCACAACAAACACTTGCTGCCATAGACAGGCAACATTACCTTATGAAAATCCTTGGCTTTAAGTCCTCTGGTTCAAAAACATCTTATAACATGACACAGTTCTTCAGTGCTGCAATTTCGAGTATGGTCAATATTTTCAACACCACCTGTGTGTGAAACTGCGTATGTGCATATGACAATTATCATCTGGCACACGTAGACATCAAGCTAGATGGATATACCACATAATGACACCTTTATAAACTAATAACAACCATTTCTCAACTGTCCTAGATAATTTTGTGACTCACAGACTGACCTGCTACTTAAAATCTAGAAACTCTGCATGTTTTTCACTTTGAGATGAGAAGCAAAGCCAGGCAATGAGCATTGCTATGAATGTCAGATGCAACAGGAAAAAGCAAAATTGCATCTCTGCAAAAGACACAACAGAGGCAACAGACACCAGGATGTATGAAAAGTATTTCAGAAGTTTATATTCTGATGCTGTACAACATTAGTTTTTAAGAAACAGAGAAAAGGGTGCATAAAAAGAAGGATGTTGTGGTGAAGACAGCTGTATCAGAGTTGCTATTCTGTATTTATTCAGTACTTATTCCATGACTTTTAAGCATTTTTCCAGGTCTCTGGCTTGTTTCAGGGAGCCTGTTTCTGATGATAATCTACAGCAAAGAAAATATAATCATTTTCTTATTATAACTTCCCTTCCCCCCCCCCCCCCCCACACACACACACCCAACTACCCATCTGTTTTACTTCTGTCTCACTGCTTCTTGTTCACACTACACTAGTTAATATTTAGGCTGAGAAAGCAAGGATAGCTCTTGCAGTCTGCCCAGTGTTGAATCTAGCAGGTGTCCTGACAATGTCCTTCAAACATCCCCAGAAAATGATGCATGACAACAATCTTGTGCGACACTTGGATGCCTGTGAGACCATGGGCAATGCCACTGCAATCTGCTCAGACAAAACTGGCACCCTCACCACCAACCGGATGACTGTCGTCCAGAGCTACATTGCACGTAAGTTATTTACCTGAGCCCTTCATGTCTGGTCCATAGCTAGTGTATTTTTATTATGAGTTGTGATGTCTAGATATAACATACATGCATCCGTCTGTGATTGCATGTATGTGTGGTATGAAAAGAGATATATGGTGACAGCAGAAGATTATGGAAGGATTTGTTGTAGTGACACAGTTGTGGAACACTAGAAACATGTGGTTATGAAGGGACATGATCCTCTGTGCCTTAACCCTACCAGACCGCTGTACCGATTTTTGGTAATTTCCTAATCTGCCGCTATACCGATGTACCTAATTTTCGCTATTTTGCCTAGTACGTGAAAAACATGCGTTACAAACTAAAAATAACCAACCAATCGTGGTGAAACTTCATGGTTAGCCATTGCAAATGTCTGCCCCAATAGGTTTGAATTGACTTTGTGTGGTTTAATGCAAAAAAAAATCTGAAAATTCACAATGAAACATGCGGCTGATGATCCAAGCACTTCTACAAGAAAGTGAAGTAGGTCTAGGCTTTTCAGTCCAACAGGTGATGGATACTTTAGTTTATTCAGACTGGATTGGCACACAAAGGTGGAATATTGGCGCTAGATGAAAGGTAGACCTATTTTCTACAATGTCTCCAAGTTCCATCTTATTCTAACCACTTGTTTGCATGTAACTAACATTTTTCTATATCATGTTGGTTTTTTTCTCTTTAATGCTCAGGAGCCCAGATATAGGGGACAGTTAGATTCAGGGCCTCAGGTCTGGTAGGGTTAATATAGATTGGAAAGATCTCAGGATAAAAATGATGATTTATATATCAGACGCAAGAATCCGTCATCAGTTAGGAAAGTTTAAATATTATTTTTCCAATAAATTTATCAACAATCACAAAGTTAGATTTGTGGGGGAGTGGCATGTTCAAACACCTTCAGGTTAAATAACTTCATGTGATAAGGATGTGTTTTTTTTCACCTGATCTTGTCGGCATTTACCAGAGATCAGTACTCAAAAATATCACATCTTGAGAGAGTTTAAGGCCAGACAACAAAACTTAACATTATGACAGATGCAGATGACACCATTTTATTAGCAGGGTCTGAGAGTTGTCTGTGAACCGATCTGAGCAAGGTGTTAGAAGATGAGAGTATTATCAAATGTTCATAATCATCCTGCGCCATGCTGATAAGCGTGGGCTGTCATGTTTCACCATCTCACACGATCACTATAGTCGTGGATCAGCTCAGTGTTCTTGTTTCGACCATGCCACATGGCCAAAGCCATCTAGATTTTTACTTCTCTGCCTTCCCCTTGTTCTTTTCCTCTCAATCTTGCCAGTTATCACCAAGTTCTATAGTTTTTTTTCTTCGCATAATGTGTCCAAAATACTGTGACTGTCTACATCTAATTTCTCTAATCAGTTTACAATTTTTCATCTGCATCTTGTAAGACTTGCTCATTCTTGTAGGACATGCTCATTCTTGTAGGACTTGCTCATTCTTGTAGGACTTGCTCATTCTTGTAGGGCTTGCTCATTCTTGTAGGGCTTGCTCATTCTTGTAGGGCTTGCTCATTCTTGTAGGGCTTGCTCATTCTTGTAGGGCTTGCTCATTCTTGTAGGACTTGCTCATCCTTGTAAGACTTGCTCATCCTTGTAGGACTTGCTCATTCTTGTAGGACTTGCTCATTCTTGTAGCACATTGCAATGTGCTGTCTTCACAGTGAGCTGCCCTGGTAATGTCATGAGCATGGCCGGGCGCAGCTTCGACGTCTGGCTCATCAGCTAACATTGTGAGTGAAGGATTGGCTACCTATTCCTCCGTGGATTCAAGCTTAGAAAATGTGTTAGTCTTTTCTCATCACAGACCCATAACTGGAAATTGCTTTCAGACAATTTTTGGGGGGTAACTGAATGCGTGGTGATTTCCCAGAAGGCACAATTCCAATGTGCTCTCTTCATAGTCAAAGTAGACATAAAGGAGTCTACCACACCGTAGGTCTGTTGGCTATATGGTATCAGCTTCATATTTTTACTGTCCAATCAACACTTGATAGGTGATGTGGTCAAGATCACTTCTTTACTTCCAGAACATCTTATGGTGCCCATTTTAGACTTGGTTGACCTAGGAGGTAATTTGTTATTAAATCCACGCCTCATGGGGATTTGAGCACATGACGACCAGGCAAGTATGCTAGCCATGTTATAGCTTGTCAGTTTAGTTCCTCCACTCATCTGACTTTTCCAATAGCACCTGCCAGACATCTCATTTTCTCTGTTTTGTGTTTACAGGAGTCCACCATAAAAGTGTTCCAGATTTTACATCTTTCAATGCAAAACTTAGCCAGCTGATCCTAGAGTCCATCTCTGTCAACTGTGGCTACACGTCTAAGATAGAGGTAAATAGCGTTTCTTGCTGTTGGTTTGTGAATGTCCTATCAATGTATGTTTATGTAGACAGTTTTTATGTGAAAGTCGAGGGATACCCACCACATTATTTTTCAAGTAGGTTTATCAGCAGGCACAAAGTGGGACTTGTGGTGGAGTGGCATGTTCTAAAGTGTTCAGGCTAAATAACTTCATATCACAACTCGAGGCTCTATCGAGAACAGATCACAATCGGATAATGCAGAGGATGTCTCGCATTAAAAGTACCGCGCAGAGACATGCATTATATGCAGCCGGGAAGAAGAAGGCTGCGGCGACTGCTGAGCCCATATCTCTACATACAGCAGTCCTGCTCCTACACCAGCTGAAACCGCTCCCGTCACTGAAGAAACCACAACTGAAGCCAGCAGCAGCCGGGAATTTCTCAACAGCAACAAGATGATGCAGCCCAATTTACCAGAGACCGCCACACAGGAGGAAACAACAACAACGTAGGACTTCACCGGCAAATTACTGCTAAAACAGACAAGCTTGGGAGAAGCCAAACTGTTGGCGCTACCAACAGACAAGATAATCAGTCTGTTGGACAATGAGCTGGGAAGAAACAGCATCTACCAGCTCCGCAAGACACCTGATGGAGTAGTAGTCTCCATCAACAAATAACCCAAAGACCACAGCACTTATGCAGACGATTGCACAAGGAGAGAAGGCCGACATCAAGCTTCACCACGGCATCTTATTGGAAGCCACCCGGCACCACACAAGTAAATGATGGGTCATTAAATGAGTCAAGACCCATCTTACCAACAACCAGATCAGGGAGACGCTGACAAGGGAGAACAAGAAACTCAAGATCACCAGTGCTGAGATGATCATTAGGAAGAACAACATCCCCTCCACAGTCGTCATAGTAACATCGGAGAACCGAGTGATCCCTCAATTTATCAGATGGGACAAGAGAGACCAAGTTCCAGAGCACTACATTCCGAGAGTGCTGCAGTGCTCTAAGTGTCAACAGTTTTGGCACATCTGTACCACCTGCAAGAGTGAGGTGGAGGAATGCAGATACTGCTCTGGACAATCAGTGCCAGCATGCAAAGATCAACAAGGACTTCAGGAGGCCTAACACTAACAGAAAATGTGCCAACTGCCTCGGCAACCACGGCGCCAGGTACCTCAGCTGCCCCTGCCACCAAGACAGCAAGGATCTATGAAGATCGCCATTAAAACTAACCTGCCCTATAAAGAGGCTAGGGGGCAGTACGAGGCCACCAATCGACTCACAAAAAGCGACAAAGCGCATTTGGAAGGCCAACTGAAAGACCTGCTATCAAAGTTCAACAGCATGGAGGAAGAAAAAGACAAGACGCAAGAGACACAGATAACAGCTGTTCAGCGCATCCTGGATGAACTGAAGCAAGTTCAGCAAAAGATTGAGCAGGATGTGGCTTGGATGGCTGCAGTCAAGACGGAGTCAGAAGAAACTCTTATCAAAAATCCAAGATGAAAGAGAAAAGACAGAAGAAACTCTCAAGCAGATACAAGAAGAAAGAGCACAAATAGAATCACTGGATGAACTGAAGCAAGTCCAGGAGAAGATTGAGCAGGATGCCGCTCGGATGGATACTATAAAGGCTGAGACTGAAGAAAAGTTATCAAAAATACATCAAGCAAGAGACAAGGCAGAAGCAACTCTAGAACAGATAGTAGTCCTGCTCAAGGCCGAGACCAAACCAGAAGTTGCAAGAACACAGACAGAAGAAGAAGAAACAGATGAAGAACGAAATCGCTCACTACCAAGATCAAACTGGCTAACACAGAGAAGATTCGAAGGCAACTCAAGACGGGGAAATAGGAGGAACACCAGGAGAGACGACACCTGGTAAAGCTCTCTGAAGGAAACAGCACCATAGGATGGGGTGGGGGACACAATTACTCCAGGCCTTAACAAGTGTGCGACTCTGGCCAGTCATGAAAAACCTAACAAGAAAGGAATGAACACAACCCATCAGAAGCCTGGAAGCTGACAACAAGCAGTCCAAAGTACGAAAGACAAACTACAAGCTGCACCATAAATACCCCAATTATAGCCAAGTCAAAAACTCAAAGGCTGAAAGGGGGTATTTGTAATAAAAATTGGATTGGATTGGAATAACTTCATGTGACAGTAAATCTTAACTGCTGCTGAGGAGTTGATGCACTGTGCTGAGATTCTCCTTGTGTCATCAATGGGAAAAGACTGGAGCACTTTTGGAGATATCCATGTGTGATCAATGGGAGAAGACTGGAGCACTTTTGGAAATGTAAATGTGTGATCTGTGAGAGAAGACTGGAGCACTTTTGGAGACATCCATGTGTGATCTGTGGGAGAAAACTGGAGCACTTTTGGAGATGTACATATGTGATCTGTGGGAGAAGACTGGAGCACTTTTGGAGATGTACATATGTGATCTGTGGGAGAAGACTGGAGCACTTTTGGAGATGTACATATGTGATCTGTGGGAGAAGACTGGAGCACTTTTGGAGATGTCCATGTGTGATCTGTGGGAGAAGACTGGAGCACTTTTAGAGATGTCCATGTGTGATCTGTGGGAGAAGACTGGAGCACTTTTGGAGATGTCCATGTGTGATCTGTGGGAGAAGACTGGAGCACTTTTGGAGATGTCCATGTGTGATCTGTGGGAGAAGACTGGAGCACTTTTGGAGATGTCCATGTGTGATCTGTGGGAGAAGACTGGAGCACTTTTGGAGATGTCCATGTGTGATCTGTGGGAGAAGACTGGAGCACTTTTGGAGATGTCCATGTGTGATATGTGGGAGAAGACTGGAGCACTTTTGTAGATGTCCATGTGTGATCTGTGGGAGAAGACTGGAGCACTTTTGGAGATATCCATGTGAAAGAGAAGTGTTCCTTTACCAAAACAAACAAACAACAAAAATCCAATTAGATACATTGTTATTTAACATGGAATACAGAATACAGCAACTGATTTTTGTAGACAAGAAAAGGAATTTATCTGCCCAGATATCTATTATTAAAGATCACATGAGTTTGCTTATAACAATGGAAATCAACTACTGTGGGTCACAAGCTTTTTCTCTAGCCATAATGCTGCAGTCCTGACATCTGTCCATTTATTGTTTTCTTTCACATGTTCCCACTTGTGATTGGTTGTTTGGCTGCAAGACTGAGTTTTAGCTCGTGAATATGATGCAGTGACATTCGAGGCATCTGAGTCCTACAAACGGCTGTTGTCTTTTGAAGCGAGGTTGGTGTAGAAACTTCTCCTGCCCCGGTACCAGAGTACACCTGCATGAGCGTTATGTTGCAAAGCTAAAAAGCCAGTGGGGTGTGCAAGGCTAGTACCGGAACTTTACATCTGCGGAGAGGCATATTAGGATGTAACCTGGTCATAATTCAGCACAGCACATACAGACTGGCTTGAATTAGACTTAGGCTGGTCATGTTGCCTCCACAGGCTTTAGGTATTTCATTGTCAACTCATTTGTGATGTTGTTTCTCATTGTGAAAGTTTCAGGTTCTTTCAGAAAACAGATCTCCAACATCAAAAAGGTATAAAAAGGGAGATATAAAAAAATTATCAGCACTTTTAATCTTCCAGTCAAACAAAGGCAATGCTATATGATAACAGTCCAGTGACATTATTTCTTTCTTCCATCTGCTTGTTCATAATCCATGTCTCCCCACCATGTAATAATGAAGAGTTTGCATTGTGTAAGATGAATTATTTATAGAGAATTAAGGTAACAATAGAACGAACAATCTGTGTGATCTCTGATCCAGTTTTGTTATGGGACAGAGCATTACTGCATGCAGGATGCACAAAAACATTGTCTATTCAAAGACCTTGTCAGTTAATTAGTGGGTCAGAACACTTGTGTTACATTGGGTAAAGGCAGATCCATAGCAGAATGGGCTGTTATCACATAATATAGGCCACAATATAATGGGCTGTAAAGTGTTAGGTCATCACATAACAAAGGCCACAGTATAATGAGGTTGAATGACCAGTTTCCTTCCTTGTAAGTCAATTCCCAGAGCATTTGATGAGACCGGGTCAACCCGAGAAGTATCATCATCATCATCATCCAGTGCCTTGTTGGCTGGCACGGGCGATCATGCCTCTCCACAAATTACGATCTCTGACATCATGGATCAATTTGTGTGTTGACTCCCTACCATGCGATGACACAAGACTGTAAAGAATCTTCTCATGCTGTCTTCATCTGTCTCTCTTTCCGTAAATCTTTCCAGTTGTCAAACATGTTCCAGTTTTTGTCTTCTCACAACATGGCAAAAAATGATGTCTGCCACTTTCTGATGTTTGTGATAAGTTGTATTTGTGACTTAGCTTCCCTTAAAACGTCCTGATTGCTCATTTTTGTTGTCCAATTAATTTTCAGCAGTCTTCTATACAAACAAATCTCCAAGGCTTCTTGAGATTTGTTCTCCTGTTTACTAACAGTCCAGTATTCGCAGCCGCATGTTAAAGCTGGTTCACTACTGGTTTCACCAGAATTGTACTGGCAGGGAAATAATAATTCTGCCTCTGCTGGGAATTGAAGTCGGATCATTGTCTTGGCAGGCAAGTGTGCTAACCACTGTGCCAATGCAGCTTCTTGTTTTACATAACAATCGAACAGTCAAGATAAACATTATCAAGTGTAATGATCTCTGCTTCAGTTTCCTCATGGAAAGGAATGGAAATCTATGAATGTTATTGTATGGCTGTCAGAAGGTAAATCAAGTCAACTCAAGGATCCTTTTCCATGCCCTTAAGTGTGCAAGTGTGCTGAGTACCTGGTGTTATCTGGATATTTGTATAGGTCAATCGGCACTCCATGGGTGATGTGGTCAGTATCACATTTTCTGGTGGGCATTTTAAACTAGGTCAACCTGGGAACCCTGGTCAGTTGTTTTTGTTTGTTTTTATCCATGCCTGAAACGAATTTGAAGACATGACCACCACCAGGCTGGCAAGCATGCAAGCAAGTCATTTGTTACCGCAGCAACCTATGACTGCTACCGCAGCTCCCATGAATTTTACCACAGCTCCCATGGCTGTTACCACAGCTCCCATGAATTTTACCACAGCTCCAATCACTATTACCACAGCTCCCATGACTGTTACCATGGCTCCCATGACTGTTACCACACTCCCATGACTGTTACCGCAGCTCCCATGGCTGCTACTGCAGCTTCCATGACTGTTACCACAGCTCCCATGACAGTTACTGCAGCTCCCATGACTGTTACCACAGCTGCCATGACTGTTACCACAGCTCCCATGACAGTTACTGCAGCTCCCATGGCTGCTACTGCAGCTCCCATGACTGCTAACACAGCTCCCATGACTGTTACCACAGCTGCCATGACTGTTACCACAGCTCCCATGACTGTTACCACAGCTCCCATGACTGTTACCACAGTTCCCATGACAGTTATAGCAGCTCCCATGACAGTTACTGCAGCTCCCATGACTGTTACTGCAGCTCCCATGACTTATCACAGCTCCCATGACTGTTATCACAGCTCCCATGACTGTTACCACAGCTGCCATGACTGTTACCACAGTTCCCATGACAGTTATAGCAGCTCCCATGACAGTTACTGCAGCTCCCATGACTGTTACTGCAGCTCCCATGACTGTTATCACAGCTCCCATGACTTATCACAGCTCCTATGGCTGTTACCACAGCCCCATGACCATTACTGCAGTTCCTATGACTGTTATCACAGCTCCCATGACTTACTGCAATCCCCATGACTTTTACCACAGCTCCCATGACTGTTACCACAGCTCCCATGACTGTTATCACAGCTTCCATTGCTGTTACTACAGCTCCTTTGACTATTATTGCAGTTCCCATGACTGTTATCATAGCTCTCATGACTGTTATCACAGCTCCCATGACTATTACTGCAGCTCCCATGACTGTTACTGCAGCTCCCATGACTGTTATCACAGCTCCCATGACTGTTACCACAGCTCCCATGACTGTTACCACAGCTCCCATGACTGTTACTGCAGTCCCCATGACTGTTATTGCAGCTGCCATGACTGTTACCACAGCTGCCATGACTATTACTGCAGCTCCCATGACTGTTACTGCAGCTCCCATGACTGTTATCACAGCTCCCATGACTGTTATTGCAGTTCCCATGACTGTTATTGCAGCTGCCATGACTGTTACCACAGCTCCCATGACTGTTACCACAGCTCCCATGAGAGTTGCCACAGCTCCCATGACTGTTACTGCAGCACCCTTGACTGTTACTGCAGCACCTATGACTGTTACCACAGCTCCCATGACTATTACCACAGCTTCCATGACTGTTACAGCAGCATCCATGACTGTTACTGCATCACCCATGACTGTTACTGCAGCACCCATGACTGTTACCACAGCTCCCATGACTTACTGCAATCCCCATGACTTTTACAACAGCTCCCACAACTGTTACCACAGCTCCCATGACTGTTATCACAGCTCCCATGGCTGTTACCACAGCTCCCATGACCATTACTGCAGTTTCTATGACTGTTATCACAGCTCCCATGGCTGTTACCACAGCTCCCATGACCATTACTGCAGTTCCTATGACTGTTATCACAGCTCCCATGACTTACTGTAATCCCCATGACTTTTACCACAGCTCCCATGACTGTTACCACAGCTCCCATGACTGTTATCACAGCTCCCATGACTGTTATCACAGCTCCCATGGCTGTTACTACAGCTCCCATGACCATTACTGCAGTTCCTATGACTGTTATCACAGCTCCCATGACTGTTACCACAGCTCCCATGATATTTATCACAGCTCCTGTGACTATTACTGCAGTTCCCATGACTGTTATCATAGCTCTCATGACTGTTATCACAGCTCCCATGACTGTTATCACAGCTCCCATGACTGTTATCACAGCTCCCATGACTATTACTGCAGCTCCCATGACTGTTACTGCAGCTCCCATGACTGTTATCACAGCTCCCATGACTGTTACTGCAGTCCCCATGACTGTTATTGCAGCTGCCATGATTGTTACCACAGCTCCCATGACTGTTACCACAGCTCCCGTGACTGTTATCACAGCTCCCATGACTGTTACTGCAGCTCCCATGACTGTTATTGCAGTCCCCAAGACTGTTATTGCAGCTGCCATGACTGTTACCACAGCTCCCATGACTGTTACCACAGCTCCCATGACTGTTACCACAGCTCCCATGAGAGTTGCCACAGCTCCCATGACTGTTACCACAGCTCCCATGACTGTTACCACAGCTCCCATAACTATTACCACAGCTTCCATGACTGTTACAGCAGCATCCATGACTGTTACCACAGCTCCCATGACTGTTACCACAGCTCCCATGACAGTTGCCACAGCTCCCATGACTGTTACTGCAGCACCCATGACTGTTACTGCAGCACCCATGACTGTTACTGCAGCACCCATGACTGTTACCACAGCTCTCATGACTTTTATTGCAGCTCCCATGACTGTTACAGCAGCACCCATGACTGTTACCACAGCTCCCATGACTGTTACAGCAGCACCCATGACTGTTACCACAGCTCCCATGACTGTTACCACAGCTCCCATGACTGTTACCACAGCTCCCATGACAGTTGCCACAGCTCCCATGACTGTTACTGCAGCACCCATGACTGTTACTGCAGCACCCATGACTGTTACCATAGCTCTCGTGACTATTACCGCAGCTCCCATGACTGTTACAGCAGCACCCATGACTGTTACCACAGCTCCCATAACTATTACCACAGCTTCCATGACTGTTACAGCAGCATCCATGACTGTTACCACAGCTCCCATGACTGTTACCACAGCTCCCATGACAGTTGCCACAGCTCCCATGACTGTTACTGCAGCACCCATGACTGTTACTGCAGCACCCATGACTGTTACCACAGCTCTCATGACTTTTATTGCAGCTCCCATGACTTTTACAGCAGCACCCATGACTGTTACCACAGCTCCCATGACTGTTACAGCAGCACCCATGACTGTTACCACAGCTCCCATGACTGTTACCACAGCTCCCATGACTGTTACCACAGCTCCCATGACAGTTGCCACAGCTCCCATGACTGTTACTGCAGCACCCATGACTGTTACCATAGCTCTCGTGACTATTACCGCAGCTCCCATGACTGTTACAGCAGCACCCATGACTGTTACCATAGCTCTCGTGACTATTACCGCAGCTCCCATGACTGTTACTGCAGCACCCATGACTGTTACAGCAGCACCCATGACTGTTACCACAGCTCTCATGACTTTTATTGCAGCTCCAATGACTGTTACAGCAGCACCCATGACAGTTGCCACAGCTCCCATGACTGTTACAGCAGCACCCATGACTGTTACCACAGCTCCCATGACTGTTACTGCAGCACCCATGACTGTTACCACAGCTCCCATAACTATTACCACAGCTTCCATGACTGTTACAGCAGCATCCATGACTGTTACCACAGCTCCCATGACTGTTACCACAGCTCCCATGACAGTTGCCACAGCTCCCATGACTGTTACTGCAGCACCCATGACTGTTACTGCAGCACCCATGACTGTTACTGCAGCACCCATGACTGTTACCACAGCTCTCATGACTTTTATTGCAGCTCCCATGACTGTTACAGCAGCACCCATGACTGTTACCAGAGCTTCCATGACTGATGATGATGCTACATAATTGTTTAGGCTGTGGCAGGAATATGTTTCTACTGTTTTGTTTAATCCTATGACAGGAAAGTATAGAAGGTGGTCACGCGAGACAGCTGGGCAACAAGACAGAATGTTCTCTGTTAGGGTTTGTCTTGGCTATGCATCAGTCTTACGAGAAGGTGAGTATAGCTGGTGTATAGCTTAATTAATGTGTGCATTTGTGGAGAGAAGATCATGTCTGACATTGTCTCTGTTTAAACCAGTGATTCTCAAATACATATTGCCTTGGGGTTGCACTTTCAAACTAAACATGTGCACAGTTGGTTGGTTAGTTAGTTAGCTAGCTACTTAGCTATGATACTATGTTGAGTTGATTTAAGAACCAACATCACTGCACTCAGGACATTCCCATATGCGCTTTGTCCCCTCGTTCAACAGCCAGTAAAGAGTCACATTACTAATCGTTCCCACCGTTATCTGGTTGAAAGTTCTTCTGGTCTTCCCTCTCAGTTTTGAGATTCTACCACAAACCCTGCCAATTCCCCACAATCTCATCCTTTCCACACACAGGTTCTCAATCTGTTCCTCCACCTGGTCCCATTAT
>OY992887.1:46373357-46480857 GCA_963921405.1 Cepaea hortensis | reverse complement strand
CTGCAGCTTCCCCCAGGCGCTACCCCCCACCCCGCCCCACTCATCCCTGCACATGAAATTGTCCTAGCCCCAGGAGTTTCCGTGCTAGCGACTTCATAAACATAATTATACCCATTTATGATGTCAGGTGACTAACTCCGTTCACCGCTGACTCTTTCTTAAAACTCTAATTCACATTAGGCACGTTGCTATTCCATGATCTATCGAAGAGATTGCAACTACACAACAATAATTTAAAAAAGGTCTCATTTATGGTCAATTTATTGTTAGTTGCAATATAACCTCAAAATTCCGCTGAAGAGATTCTTGTCATTTAAACCCACACCAGCATATCAATGCCTGGTGATTTTTTTTTTTTTTTTTGTAGTTAATTGCGTGCCGTGGATAGACATCATCACCAACGCCACTCGACATGGACTACAAGAAAGGGATGATTGTCTAGAATGCATTGTATACGTGATATTTGCGTCCTTTCTGACAAACTTCGCCAATGGGGCACTGCGCTGAATGACGTAGTATTTGTTATTGAAAACACAATGAGACTGGAAACAAAACATCTCATCATTAGTACTTTACGAAAACGCGAAAAGTTAAATAACATAAAAGTACATGGCAGTCAAAGGGCATATATCCAGAGCAAAGGTTAACGAATGTTCAATTACCTTCCTGTGTATTATTTCCAGGCGTTACAGAATGCATGAATGAAACCACAACGATCGTCATATTCGTGTAAAACTACAACCTACCCATCTGAACACGACACCAGTCAACATCATCAACACACACCGACAACTACGACATTCGGTCCTGATTCTATCGAACAGAAAGCATATTACACGCACTCAGTTACTCGAATCATGCTTGGACATTTTTACCGACTCCTGCACAGCCGCCATCGAGTCCTCGCCATCCGCTGTAGACGGCGCGGTCGATGGTGCCATTGCTGTCGCTTGTCGTGGGTTTGGCATCGATCTCCTTGCTCATCGTTGAAATAACAATCTTGCCCTGTAATTGACCGATGCAGAACGTCCCGTTTAGCCAATATGATCTAGACACCACTATGTGTGTGTGTGCGCGCGCACGTGAGTGTGTGTGTATTAACGCTAATGAAACTAGAACATTATATAAAGCAATAAGAAAGAGACAAACAGCTTTCTTTGGTCATGTGATGAAAAGAGAGGCATCGGAGAGCATCGTGACAACTAGAAAGATCGAGGGGAAGAGAGGCAGAGGCAGGCCAGTAGAAATGATGCTGGATGGATTGAGACGGTGGCATGGAGGAATATCATCAGCAGAGTTGATCCAGAACACCAAAGACCGAGATCTGTAGAGAGTGGAGAGACATGAACGCTTACGCCAGCTGGCAGGAAAGATGATGATGCAGATAATTGTATACTTCTTATAGTCCGTGTCGTGTGGCATTAGTTATCATGTTTGTCCACAGTCTTCTGCCTCGTGTGCTGCCAATCATTTCTGACACTGATGTTCCTCCATGCCATGATGTCAATCTGTCCAACATCTCACTTGATCGACACCTACCTCCCCTCTCTTTCACCATTCCCGTTGTGACTACATACTCCAGCTTTCCCTTTCTCATGACATGTCCAGAGAATGTCGACTATCTTCAACTGATGCAAGTTACCAGAGCTTTTTTTTTTGTTTGTTTGTAAGCTAACGTCTTTCAAGATATCTGTATTACGGTTGTATCCGTCCATGGTGTTCTCATTATTCTTCTGTAAAACCACATTTCTGAAGCTTCCACATAATTCCTCACTAGTCTATTCTTCTTCTTCTTTCGTTCGCTTGAAATATGTCTATAACTGCAATGTTGTCTCTTGGTTGAATGTAACTGTCTGTTTTAGTTCACTCAACGGTCCATAGAGTTTATCTTCCACTGTCGTCTCTCTAGGCCAGAAGGTTTGCCTAGATATGTTATATTTTGAGCAGTCTTGGAGTATGTACTCTGCTGTCTGCGACGCCAATTGACATGTGCACCTGGCTGATTCACCAATCTTGATGTTTGTATACATGTGGTTGCGTAATCTATTGTGCCCTGTTCTGAGGCGCAGAATAATGACTTGTTCTGGTCTATCCATAACGTGGTAGTCATCTTGAGCAGGTTTCGGTGGCTTTCTGACTGATTTGATCATTCTTTTCTTTTGGTGGTATGTAACAGGCACATCAGGCTATTGTTCTTTTGCTCCTTCTTTAGCCAATCGATCAGCTCTGTCGTTTCCGGGTACACCACAGTGGGATGGTTTCCACTGTATGGTGACCTTATACTAGCCTATTAATTGTCAATGATGCACTTCTGTGCATCAGGATTGACTCCGCGATAGTGTATTGGCTAGATGCTCGCCAGCCGACCTGGTGGTCAAGGATTAGAATACACATGATGTGGGCAGGTTACAAGTAAAGAGGGCGTGCTGGATACAGACCACATCACCACCGAGTGCCGCCGAATGGTCTATTCAAATATGGGTCTAGTACCACATGCCCCGCTCGTTTAAAGTATGTAAAAAGGTCCATTACTGTATTTTTAATTACTACATCAGGTTTGGTTCGATACAGCTCTTAAGTACTCCTTTTCTCGCCCAGACTGACAAAGATATACTGCACAGAATATTCATTATCTTGTAAGGTGCTGCCTTTTCTCGGGCCATTCAACGTTTAACTTCTTTAATTGATTCAGTGCCAGATGAAAAATATATTTGTACCAAACATGGTACACAAATGAACAATTATTATAATGCAAAGTTCCACTCACTGAGCATTGAAACTGCGGGAGATAACCATGAAACAAAACAAATAACACGATGACTATAGAAGGCGATAAATCATCCTTCTGTCCAAATAGGTCACATCTAGCGATATATTATCCTTCGACGCTACATCAGTTGATACATCTTACATCTGCTGTTATCAAAATACCAATATATTGAACTTTGCCACTTGTGTCACGTAAGTTCACAACTGGTGAAATCACTGCCTATTCTAGACCAAACTGCTCCAAAACTGTGACAAGCTTGTTCCATGGTGCACTGTCAAATGCCTTTTCATGTTTTGTTATGGTTGTCTTTGGAAATATAATGTGGTGGTGTCCCTTTGTCTTCCACGTGCTATGTTTTGTCACCTCCAACTCTCATCGCATCTTATCATGTTCCTCTTGTACCTTGCCGTGTCGAGGTGAAGTATAAACTTCGTGAGAGTGCCCGATTATGGGCTTCATGCATCGATATTCCCATGGACTCTGCTATTCCCTCCGTTCAACGTTTACATGGTCGGCCCCTTCCTCTGTTTCCATCTGGTCTGTACATCATTGCTTGTTGTGGTATGCTGTTAACTGGTAACCTACTTGCATGGCCAAACCATTTGACTTGCTGCTTTGTAATAAAATCTAGTGCTGCTTTAACCCCCACTTTAGTCCTTATTTCTTCATTTCTGATCTTATCCCTTCTTGGCAAGAATGTCCCTCTGTTAGAAGATGCACAGTTGTCCACATGTTCCTGTTGGATAGTCAGTGCCCAAATTTATGCGTTTCACGCCATGATGGAGATGTGCATATACTTCTTCTTCTTCTTCTTCCACCACCACCGCCACCCCCACAGGGCAGTGCCGTCCATTTTAGGAACCACGTGCTCAAATAATTATGTTATTCTGCATGGTCATCTGAAGAGCTCATGACTTCACAACTAAATTCCTTCTAAAATCTAATTCAATACCAACGTACAATACATTGTTTAGTTTTTGTATTGGGAGAGAGAGAGAGAGAGAGAGAGAGAGAGAGAGAGAGAGAGAGAGAGAGAGAGAGAGAGAGAGAGAGAGAGAGAGAGAGAGAGAGAGAGAGAGAGAGAGAGAGAGTTGAGTTTGTTTATAGTCGGGATAACTGTTTCTAGAAAATTACGCTGCTGGGTTAAAGAGATAACAACAAGCAAGGAACAATAAGCAGTTCAACAAGAACGTACACAAAGGCAACAGTAGGGCCATCAACGCTGTTTTTTTTTTAGAGTGTAATTTGTGCACACTGTGTACACTTGTACACACGCCTATTAAACGACCGTTGAAATTCTACAAGACGTGTTTCCCACGCACTTTGATTGTATGCGGAGTTGTTCAGCTAGCTCCAGCGTTCGATGCTTTCTATGTATCTATTCGGGTATTCCAGCACAGGTCATACATTGAACAGTGCGCCTGGGATCTTCACCAGTCCCTCACAATATGTCTTTTAGAGTTACTCCTGTAGGCCATATGTTCCATTCTCTAGCAAATTCTGGGTAGCCTTGTTTGTAGCATGTGCCTTAACGGTTGCATTTATTTACTTCATACCTGCACGTGGCAGTATCTGGGCTACATTCGGTGACAGTGTGCTGGGTTACCTGTATCTGCGCTGTCTCGACATCTTGGTCTGATCGTTTCTGCCTTTTTATATTTTCATGTAGTGTTTTTCATGTAGTTGTATCGGTGTGTGTTTTTTGTAGCTGTGCTGACGACGGTTTTGACCGCAACGTCCATTTTGTTTTTCGTGATCGTGTTCTAATAAAGCTTACAGTCTACTTCTCATATTTTGGTGATTCATTGATTGGTTTCTGCCTAGCTTATTACTGTGGTAATGCTCTGGTATATAATCTTCATGTTATGGGTATATTAGCAATGTTTATCGAAGCGAAAGCTTCATAGAACAGTTTGAGAACTGCTATTCTATTCAGTGCCTTGACAAACGGCTGTCACGAATCTTATAACGTTGTCTTACTCTATAACTCGTTCAATAAAGCTTTCCAGTTTTTCTCTTCTTATAATGTGGTAAACAAATGATGACTGCCTCTTTCTGATGTTTGCCATAAATTGTCTTTCTGTTTGAACCTTTCATTTTTCGCTGTCCATGGAATTTTCAGCATTCTTCTCGATAATGACCTCTCTAAGGTCTCAATGGATGTTTCTTTTCTCTTTGTTTGCTAATTGTACATGATCCACAACAATGCATTACACTGGTTCTATCTAACATCGAATAATTCTGTTTAAAACCCTCAATGAGGATTTATTGCATAAGATGTACTTCAATTTATATAATGCAGTTTTTCGCTTGCCCTATTTTGTCCCCCCCCCCCCCTACCCCGTATGATATATTGTCCATCTAATGCTATTCATGTGCCCAGACTATTGAAATTCTGTATCTGTTGCGAATGAATGCCATTTACTTTATTTGTACACTTAGAAATGCCCTGCAATCATTCATATTACCATTATTTCTGTCTTCCCACTATTTAACCTGAAGCCCATTTATTCAATTTCTACAACCACAATATCTATCATCCTCTGTAGTTCCTTCTGACTTCAAGACAGTTTCATCAGCATAACATGCGTTATTTATGACCACCAACCACGATCCATGACATATTTTCAATAGATCTCATTAAATGCTCACTGTAGAATGACAACGATCAGGGGACAAAACGTCCTTGACACACTTCTTTAGGCATTAAAGTGTTTCCAATTGGTTGTTGATTCTTATAGCTGCTCTTTTCTGCCAATATATATTATTTATTATGCACAGATCTTTGCCATACCTGTTCTAGTAGTTTGATCATTTCCCCATGTTTCACTCTGTCAAACGTTTTTGTGTAGTCTATCAAGAATACATATACATACTAGTTTTTACTTCTATATTTCTTTCTACTAGTGTCCTGAGAATGTATATGGCATTGTTTGTGCCCTTTCCCTCTACAAATACTGACTATCCGTCACTATTTTCTGGTTTAATTTTGTTTCTTTCTTTTATCATAGTTATTCTCAGTAACAACTTTATGGTATGACTTACACGCTTTATTGTGCAATGATTTTCACATTATAAAGTGCATTGTTTTTTTGGGCAGAGATATAAATATGCATTTTAATCAGTCAGTACCCACTATTATAGATGTTTTTAGATATTTTGTGATTTCAATTCCGAAATCTCCAAACACCTTAATTTCTTCCATTGTAATGTTCTTCGATCATGATGTCTTTCCTTTCTCCGTGATATGCAGTGCATCCTGAACTTCTGCAGCAAGTTTGGTGGACCTTCACCATTGTCTTGAATATTTGCACCCGGTCTCTTATCATCATACAGCTCTTCTATGTAATGTTTACATCAAGTAATTATGTTTTCCCCCATTAATAATACACAATTTCTTCAACTGTACATACCCAGTGGTATTTAATATTTTCCTGCCTGTTTAGATATTTATTTGTGTATATAAGGGGTTCTGATTGTTCTATAATAATATGAGACTAGCACCATATACCCAACGTGTCCTAGGACATGGAAACAGCTGCTTTACTTTAACTCTTGTTTGTGGAATGTCAGCCTCTCCCGTGATTTATTTCTGTGCATTTTTTTATCCAACCATTATTTAATTAGATCTTGCTTTTGTTTATTTTTTCTATTATATTATTCTTTATCTTTCTTCTTTCATTCATCACATACATAATTTCATTTGTCATTGTCATTATTATATTTTAATTAACGACGACTGCCTGAAACAGGCTAATGAAACTAGAACACTATATACAACATTAAGAAAGAGACAAACAGCTTTCTGTGGTCATGTGATGAGAAGAGAGGCATTGGAGAACATCGTGACAACTGGAAAGATCGAGGGGAAGAGAGGCAGAGGCAGACCAAGAGAAATGATGCTGGATGGATTGAGATGGTGGCACGGAGGAATATCAGCAGCAGCGTTGATCCAGAAAACCAAAGACCGAGATTTGTGGCGAGCCATGAACGCCTACGTCAGCTGGCAGGGCACTTATGATGATGTTATTTTCAATATATCTGTCTATTTCTACTTCTGCAGTTCTATGTACAAGAGTCTCTTGGCAGTTCTATGTATTTGACTTTTGTATTGATTCTGTTTGTCTGTAGTCTGTATTATCTACTTGGCATTATACCTGTTCTGAACAGCAACATTATACCATTCCCTAATTTGTCTGTCTTAAGTTATGCTAGATCTAACTTGATGTTCTGTGGTCTCTTATTTATCGCCTTACATTTTAGTCTCCTTCTTAAAATAACTAACAAAAGGGAAATAACTCCGCAAAATTAATGACTTGATATTTTGTAAAGTCATTATACACGAATTGGTTTGACATATAAATGTCCTAGATGACTAATAAACTAGAAAAATGGACACAGTTTAACATAAAGCAACATTAAAAACAATAAAACAAAAAGAAAGGTTTAAAAAAAACATTTTAACTGGGAAAAAATGTGAAGAAAAATTGTTTACTCACGAAATGATGTTGAAAGTGTCCCGCACTATGTATATAAGTGCCCTGATAGCAGCAAATATCCTGCACTATATATCCACGTGCTTTGATACAAGTGATTCATGGTATTTTGTGAAGCATTCCCCCTTGCACAGCCATATCTGACAGAGACTGCATCCAAAAACAACCTCACTGGCTCTGCTCTTCTTACCAGACTTGGTGTTCATCTTGGCACACCAGTAGCAAGTTTTCCTTTTGCCATCCATACGAATTAGTCTGTGGTCCAAAAGATTGCTGGTACCCAGACCTACAGTTGTGGGGCAAGAAGAAGCTTTCCGTTTCCTCGAAATGTTACCCTTCAAGAGTAGAAACCAGGCTACGCCTAAAAGCGAGATGGCCAACATCACCAACCCTTGTGTGTGGGCGATGGGAGTTTGAACAAATTATCCAGCTGTTGACAATAGAGGTTTGCAGGAGAAAGGCAAACATATATCTCCACCACTTCACAGATTTCCTACCAACAGGGTAATATGAGGACAGCTGGTCAAACCTGTCCACTCCACCCATTGATCTGTTGTAGGCGGCCACTGTTGTGGGTATCTGAACATTTTATCTGCCACCGGGTGCCTTACGTGATGTCATCTTCTTCTTCTTCAGCGTTCCGAGCCATTGAACTTTAGTCTACCATTGTAGGCAATCATGGCTTCATCAATGCTGATATCTCTGCCAGCAGAAAAACACGAGGATATGTTTTTCCTCACCATATCAAGGAACGGTCTTACCTTGTACAGTGGATCGTAATCTTTGTGGCCTATGGGCTTCTGCTTACTGGTGTCATTGAGATGAAAATATTGGGAGATTTTTGCATATCTAGTTTTTCCCATGCACTGTGATACTCCGGGATGATAGAGATCTTCATCTGTGCTCCAATACATGGCAGTTTCAGGCAATTGAACATAGCCCATGAGTATAGCAAGACGAATATAAATTTTTATTTCCTGAGTGCTCACAGGTGACCAGTAAACATCCACTTTACCTGCCTTTTCTTGTCGTTGAGTGGCATACAAATTAGTTTGTTCCATAGCAGACTGATAAAAGTCCTCATTTACAATGAGACTGAAGTAGTCAAACGGTTCTGAACTCTCTCGAAGATCATGCAAAAAAACCTTCAACGACTACAGGGGTTGTCTCAGGACTCCAAACATACATGTCTTTGTCTACAGTTTCACTGACACTACAGAAATCTGGGTCCTCTTCGTCAAAATTCCAGCCTGCCTCTGTAATCAATGTCACTCTCTGCATCACTATCTCTAAACAAATCAAACGGTTCAGTGATATCCACAATAACACTGTCATAATCGACAGACATACCTGCACAATCTTCAAGAAAATCGTGGCTGGATTCCATTTTTTTGCGAATAGATGATACAATATTGAGAAGTCACGAAAAATTTATATTATTTCTGAACCGTTGAATGGATTTCAAAACAGGAAGAACAAGGGAAACAACTCTTCCTGTTTCCTAGGCCGTGATACAATCGTAGATTCATTCATTCGCATAATTATTATTCAGAAGCGCTTGGGACAAGACATGTGTAAAAACGTGGATTTTGGGGGTAATAGTCGGGAAAGGGTTAACTGAAACATGAACACCATGGCAGTCTGCTAGTGGTCTAGTTTCTGCTTCTTTTATGAATTAATATGTAGTAAATTAGATTGTGAATATTATCTCCATGGCTTTTCCAAGTCCAAAACTGTCAAGGATTGTTTTGGAAACAGGTGTTACCTATTATCATATCACAAGATCCTGCTAACACCGGTAATACGTCATGAAACTCATCAAGAACATAGGAAACAGATGAAAGGCAGAGATGACTGCTTGTGATGCTCTGCAAAGCACATGACACAACCATGCATAAACACACATAATCACCAGAAGTATTCTGTTGTAAAATACTGATATTTAATTTTTAAATTAAAAACGGCCAATGTTCACATCAAATCATTTGTACGAATGCAAAACACAGGCATTAAAATCAAAGATAATGCACATCACAGGTAAGTAAAGAGATATTCTTCAGGAGCAGCTGAAGTCATGTTATAAACTCAATGAAAAAATAGGATACAAATAACTCACATTCTGAAGATATTACTTATTTCAAAGGTAATTCTATACTGACAAACAGCATCCTTCCATTTTTATCCCATGCCGTATCCTGAGATTCTGCTAACACTAGTAATATGTCACCTCGCTCACTCCTTTCACCTGGGCTATAGCCATCAGTCACGGTGCACACTTTTTTCATTAAGTTCCCCAATATATAACAGTTATTTATAAACTTTTGCACTGTCTCAAAGCCATGCCTAATTAATTAAAGACCACATCTATAACATCCTATGTGCTATCAGCGCATACTACTGTATGCATGTGAATCAATGATACATGATGTAAAGAGTTATGAGATGCTGTCCCTTCAAAGCCAAGAATCCACTAGACAACTATGATGACCAATTATAAATGATCAGACTCTGGAAAATGTACTCACTCAACTACAGATTATTAATCCCATTAGAACTTCTGTTTCCTACTCTCAGCAGTTAGAATAAAAAGGTGAATGCAGTCAACAGCAGAAAATCCTCATAGGTGCTCGTTTCTCTTCCACTTTTGCCTGCTGGGACCTGATTTGAGCTCTTAAAGCTACCAAAGAGATAACAGGTTGCCTGGGTGTGTTATAGAAGTTGGTGCCGTTTTGACATATGCAGTGGTCAGTTTGGGAATTTTGCGAAGATGGTCTTGTGATGTTGAGCCCAAAATGGCAATTTGCTGGTATTTTTTTCTTAGCTTTAGAATGGGGGTTTGTGGGTAATTGCTGCTGGCTCTTTGGCTCTATGCATTTGTGTACTTTCTTACATAAAAACAAAACAACTGTCAAATTCTAACAATGTTACGAGATGAGAGAAACTAGATCATTAGGACACAACAACTGTCAAATTCTAACAATGTTATGAGATGAGAGAAACTAGATCATTAGGACACAACAACTGTCACATTCTAACAATGTTATGAGATGAGAGAAACTAGATCATAAAGACAAAACCACTGTCACATTCTAACAATGTTATGAGATGAGAGAAATTAGATCATAAGGACAAGGCAATTGTCACATTCTAACAATATTATGAGATGAGAGAAACTAGATCTTAAGGACAAGACAAATGTCATATTCTAGCAATGTTATGAGAAGACAGGCACTACATATTAAGGACAAGACAATTATCATATCCTAGCAATGTTATGAGAAGAGAGAAACCAGATCATAAGGACAAGATAATTGTCATATTTCAGCAATGTTACAAGAAGAGAGGCACTAGCAATCGCTCTGACAACCAGGAAGATTGATGGCACTACAGACAGATGTCAGAGGCAGCTGATGCTGGGCATGTTGACAGAGAGACATGGAAAACAGCAATGAAACTCATCAAGATCACAGGAAACAGATGATAAGACAGAGATGACTGCTAGCGATGCTCTGCCAGGCACATGAAATGACCATGCATAAACACACGCAATCACTCGAAGTATTCTGTTATAAAATACTGATATTTAATTTTCAACTTAAAAACACTCACTAAAACGGCCAATGTTCACACCAAATCATTTGTATGAGTGCAAAACACAGGCATTAAAATCAAAGATAATGCACATCACAGGTAAGTAAAGAGATATTCTACAGGAGCAGCTGAAGTCATGTTATAAACTCAATGAAGACACAGGTTACAAACAACTCCCATTCTAAAGATATTACTTATCTCAAAGGTAGTTCTATATTGACAAACAGCGTCTATCCATTTATCCTATATCGTATTCTGACTCTCTCGAGCTCTTTGGCTCTATGCATTTGTGTACTTTCTAACATAAAGACAAAACAACTGTCACATTCTAACAATGTTATGAGATGAGAGAAACTAGATAAGGACAAAACAGCTCCCACATTCTAACAATGTTATGAGATGAGATAAACTAGATCATAAGGACAAAACAACTGTCACATTCTAACAATGTTATGAGATGAGATAAACTAGATCATAAAGACAAAACAACTGTCACATTCTAACAAAGTTATGAGAAGAGAAAAACTAGATCACGAGGACAAGACAACTGTCACATTCTAACATTATGAGATGAGAGAAACTAGATCTTAAGGACAAGACAATTGTCATTTTCTAGCAATGTTATGAGAAGAGAGAAATTAGATCTGAAGGACAAGACAGTTGTCATATTCTAGCAATGTTATGAGATGAGAGAAACTAGATCATTAGGACACAACAACTGTCACATTCTAACAATGTTATGAGAGATACTAGATCTTAAGGACAAGACAATTGTCATATTCTAGCAATGTTATGAGAAGAGATAAATTAGATCTGAAGGACAAGACAATTGTCATATTCTAGCAATGTTATAAGAAGAGAGGCACTAGATCTTAATGACAAGAACATTGTCATACTCCAGCAAAGTTATGAGAAGAGAGGTACTAGATCTTAAGAATAAGACAATTATCATATTCTAGCAATGTTATCAGAAGAGAGAAACCAGATCATTAGGATAAGATAATTGTCATATTTCAGCAATGTTACAAGAAGAGAGGCACTAGCAATCGCTCTGATAACCAGGAAGATTGATGGCACTACAGACAGATGTCAGAGGCAGCTGATGCTGGGAATGTTGACAGAGAGACATGGAAAACAGCAATGAAACTCATCAAGATCACATGAAACAGATGATAAGACAGAGATGACTGCCTGTGATGCTCTGCAAGGCACATGATATGACCATACATAAACACACACAATCACCTAAATTATGTTGTAAAATACTGATATTTAATTGTCAAATTAAAAACAAATATACACTCACTAAAACAGCCAATGTTCACACCAAATCATTTGTATGAATGCAAAACATGGGCATTAAAATCAAAGATAATGTACATCATAGGTAAGTAAAGAGATATTCTCCAGGAGCAGCTGAAGTCATGTTATAAACCCAATGAAGAAATATGATACAAACACCTTACATTCTAAAGATTTGGCAAAAACACAAGATCATAGGCAAAACCTGAAATGTGAAACCATAGAATGTGATTTGGCAAAAACACAAGATCATAGGCAAAACCTGAAATGTGAAACCATAGATTGGCAAAAACACAAGATCATAGACAAAACCTGAAATGTGAAACCATAGAATGTGATTTGGCAAAAACACAAGATCATAGGCAAAACCTGAAATGTGAAACCACACAATGTAACTTATACCTGATGAAGATAACAGACATGTAACTTTAATGATGCATTCATCAAAATACTACATGCATAATTTTTTAATTTATAATTATGTTGTAACTAACAGGCCAGACTTTTCAAAATATACAAATGACACAATCATTATCTGTGATAAATTCTAGACTGCCTCTTGATAGATATTAAGACTATTTATGGTCATATTATTTACAAGATGGAGTGCCTCTCACCACATGGCCTCAAATCCTAACAATTTTAACACTTAACGACTCTAATCAAATTCCCACCTTTATATTCTCTTTATTCATCTAAGATTTAAGTTTTCCTTGTCAAACTTTTCTACATTTCTCTGGTTAGTTTATGTTGTTTTTCTCTGCATTTAAAATATCTTTTCTTCCTCTACTACCGTTTTCTGCTACTTGCTTCACTACTTTTATATGGTATTTCAATTCTAAATTGGAATATTTTTTGGCTCTTAGCCACTGATCTTTTTAGTGTCTCTGGTAACCATCTATATATATATATTGCCTATTTCTCCACCTGCTTCACATTACTTTATGACATCTTTCATTCATGATACTTAACACTACATCTTCTGTGTCACTCTAGATTTTATCACTGCTTGTCACAGCAAAACATGTTATTTCCCGAATGGCTACTTCACCATCATTTCATATTCGCCAAGACTGACCACATAACTTTTGATTAATAATTTCTTTATTCAGTTTGTCTTTTAATTATATATATGCATCATCATCATCAAGTGCCTTGCCAGTTGGCAAAGGCGTTCATGACTCTCTACAGATCTCGTTCTTTGGTTTTCTAGATCAACTCTGCTGCTGATATTCCTCCATGCCACCGTTTCAATCCATCCAGCATCATTTCTCTTGGTCTGCCTCTATTACCCTTGATCTTTCCGGTTGTCACGATGTTCTCCAATGCCTCTCTTCTCATTATATGACCAAAGAAAGCTGTTTGTCTCTTTCTTATTGTTGTATATAATGTTCTAGTTTCATTAGACTCTTTCAGGCAATCGTTGTTAGTTACTCTGGCAGTCCAAGTAATTCGCAACATTCATCTCAGAACCACATCTATGTTGCTTCCAAGTTCTTCCTAATTTGTTAATTTATATTCCAAGATTCATTGCCATGCAGCAAAACAGCTTCTGTATAGCACTTCAACACTCTCATTCTTATATTAAATGATATTATTTTTTATTTTTTTATTGCGACTTATTGCATAAGATACCCTTCATTTTCTGAAATGCAACTTTTGATTGCCCTATTCTGCTCTTAATCTCTGTTTTGCATCTCCTATCTGATGCTATAAAAACCCCTAAGCATATATATGTATCCATGTAAAACAAAATTCAACAATAAGGACTTATTGCAAAAGATACTCTTCATTTTCTTAAATTTAGCTTTTTCTTGCCCTATTCTGCTCTAAATCTCTGTTTCGCATCTTCCATCTGATGCTATAAATGCCCCTAGGTATATATATATATATATATATATATATATATATATATATATATATATATATATATATATATATATATATATATATATATATATATATATATACACACACACACACACATAAAACAAAAAACAGGAACTGCCGTGGGTACACAAAGTGCTTGGATCATCCCATGTTTAGGCCTGAGCGCATGGAGAAATCGGTGCCCAATCTTTCCCGTTTAATTTATATTAACACACCTTTATATCCAGATGTTGTTATAAACTATTATATTCAGATGTTGTTATAAACCATTATATTCAGATGTTATATACCTTTATATTCAGATGTTATAAACCATTATATTCAGATGATATTCTAAACCATTATAATCAGATGTTGTTATACAGCATTACATTTAGATGTTGTTATAAACTATTATATTCAGATGTTATACACCATTACATTCAGAAATTGTTATATTAGTTTACATTTTTATTTGCTGATGAAGGCTTGGAAGTTGCAGAGTCCATTATGTCACTGGTGATCGAGTTCCACTGTACGGTTTTCTTTACTCATTATATTTCATCTTAAGAAGCTGATTCAGCGGGGAGTAAGCAGAGGGTCTGGACGACCAGCCTGTAGAGGAGTATGCAGACGGACGTTAAATCATACTGCCATTGGTGGCTTCAGCGTGGGAACTCTTCATTGGCTACTGAAGAAGAGGACAGAACACATGCAGGAATATCCAGAGAGAAGTGATGTTCATTTCATATTTCCTTTTTCATAACAAGACTGAGTCACCTGCTGTCAGATTACTTATATTAAAACCATGTGTGCAGAAGATCACTAATGTTAAAAATGACTGCTGGCAACTGGCTTCACACCTCTCCACTGACATCAACCAACAAAAGCTTTACTGTGGATAAAGCTGATCAGTTTCTCTAGACTTGCTCTATTATACCACACTATAGCAGACGTGGACAGCCCAACAATCAGCGTGTAAAAGATGTATCCCACACGGTAAGACTTCCTTATCGTATTTCTGCTGTCTGCCTCAACAAGGTCTGCAGGATCAACATTCTGATGTTTCATTGCCTGGAAGTAAAAATATTCAGTTTTCAGAAATTTTCAATGCAAATTAGGGACAGAAGATGAGGATAATGACATCGCATGGCCCTGATAAAAAGCATTACAATAGGGATATCATAGCAAACTCTAGTATGCTGATGCCGAGGTAAAGGGCTCAACCCCTACACCAGACAGTTGGACTGAAATGTTGACTTCTCATCCTTGAATTGGGGACATAAATTACAAGTACCTCTGAAGTCGGAGTGGATTTGCCTGATGGCAAGGGACTAGGTAATAGGGAAAGCTAATCTACATGCAAATTTCAGTCCAGTGCTACTATAAGTAGTGTGTATGGGCTGCGCTTGAGTGAGTGAGTGCCAAAATATTTTTTAAAAAACCATCATAGCAAACATACACAATTAGTGTACAATGCATTGGTTTCTGTGGCTTAGGGGTAGTAAATGCAATTTCACAATCCCAACTTAATGGGTTCAAGGTCATCCGCAGGGGATTTGGGAACAGATCACTATGCTTTGATTTTCACTATGGTATGAGTGTTGGTCATTCAGAAAGCAATGGTAATTTCATCATCATCAAGTGCCCTGCCAGCTGGCGTAGGCGTTCATGGCTCTCCACAGATCTCGGTCTTTGGTGTTCTGGATCAACTCTACTGATGGTATTCCTCCATGCCACTGTCTCAATCCATCCAGCATCATTTCTCTTGGTCTGCCTCTCTTCCCTTCAATCTTTCCAGTTGTCACAATGTTCTCCAATGCCTCTCTTCTCATCATATGACCGAAGAAAGCTGTTTGTCTCTTTCTAATTGTTTTGTGTAATTTACCGATCGTAAAATTGTCTAGAAAATCATAAAAAGTCAATAAATATCAGGGTTGATTGTGACATGCTGTAAAAGACATGCAACTAGCTTTTTTAACATGGTATACGAAACAGTTGGCAGGAGTAAATGTACAGCTAGAAAATAAAACAGTTGGCAGAAGTAAATGTACAGCTAGAAAATAAAACAGTTGGCAGAAGTAAATGTACAGCTAGAAAATAAAACAGTTGGCAGGAGTAAATGTACAGCTATGACATGAAACAGTTGGCAAGAGTAAATGTACAGCTATGACATGAAACAGTTGGCAGGAGTAAATGTACAGCTAGAAAATAAAACAGTTGGCAGAAGTAAATGTACAGCTAGAAAATAAAACAGGTGGCAGGAGTAAATGTACAGCTAGGATATGAAACAGTTGGCAGGAGTAAATGTACAGCTAGAAAATAAAACAGTTGGCAGGAGTAAATGTACAGCTAGGATATGAAACAGTTGGCAGGAGTTAATGTACAGCTAGAAAATAAAACAGGTGGCAGGAGTAAATGTACAGCTAGAAAATAAAACAGTTGGCAGAAGTAAATGTACAGCTAGAAAATAAAACAGTTGGCAGAAGTAAATGTACAGCTAGGATATGAAACAGTTGGCAGGAGTTAATGTACAGCTAGAAAATAAAACAGTTGGCAGAAGTAAATGTACAGCTAGAAAATAAAACAGTTGGCAGAAGTAAATGTACAGCTAGGATATGAAACAGTTGGCAGGAGTTAATGTACAGCTAGAAAATAAAACAGTTGGCAGAAGTAAATGTACAGCTAGAAAATAAAACAGTTGGCAGAAGTAAATGTACAGCTAGAAAATAAAACAGTTGGCAGGAGTAAATGCACAGCTATGACATGAAACAGTTGGCAGGAGTAAATGCACAGCTATGACATGAAACAGTTGGCAGGAGTAAATGTACAGCTAGGATATGAAACAGTTGGCAGGAGTAAATGTACAGCTAGAAAATAAAACAGTTGGCAGGAGTAAATGTACAGCTAGAAAATAAAACAGTTGGCAGGAGTAAATGTACAGCTAGGATATGAAACAGTTGGCAGGAGTTAATGTACAGCTAGAAAATAAAACAGGTGGCAGGAGTTAATGTACAGCTAGAAAATAAAACAGGTGGCAGGAGTAAATGTACAGCTAGAAAATAAAACAGTTGGCAGGAGTAAATGTACAGCTAGGATATGAAACAGTTGGCAGGAGTTAATGTACAGCTAGAAAATAAAACAGGTGGCAGGAGTAAATGTACAGCTAGAAAATAAAACAGTTGGCAGGAGTAAATGTACAGCTAGGATATGAAACAGTTGGCAGGAGTAAATGTACAGCTAGGATATGAAACAGTTGGCAGGAGTTAATGTACAGCTAGAAAATAAAACAGGTGGCAGGAGTAAATGTACAGCTAGAAAATAAAACAGTTGGCAGGAGTAAATGTACAGCTAGGATATGAAACAGTTGGCAGGAGTAAATGTACAGCTAGAAAATAAAACAGTTGGCAGGAGTAAATGTACAGCTAGAAAATGAAACAGTTGGCAGGAGTAAATGTACAGCTAGGATATGAAACAGTTGGCAGGAGTAAATGTACAGCTAGAAAATAAAACAGTTGGCAGGAGTAAATGTACAGCTAGGATATGAAACAGTTGGCAGGAGTAAATGTACAGCTAGAAAATAAAACAGTTGGCAGGAGTAAATGTACAGCTAGAAAATAAAACAGATGGCAGGAGTAAATGTACACAAATAGTATATGAAACAGATGGCAGGAGTAAATTAACAAAAAAATACAAATTCACAACAGTTCTATTAAATAGATATGGCAAACAAATTGTTAAAATTGTTACATTAATCAGATATGTTGTACAAAAATACACTTAGTATGTGAAATGGATGAGTAAAATATGACAAGTACCCCTGAAAACATGAGCAGTAATGGGGATATGATTCTAGCCCCATAGTTTAGACCAAACTCGCGCACTCAATGGCTGATTCTAGCCCCTATTTTAGACCAAACTGGCGCACTCAATGACTGATTCTAGCCCCATATGTTTAGACCAAACTGGCGCACTCAATGGCTGATTCTAGCCCCATATTCTAGACCAAACTGGTGCACTCAGTGGCTGATTCTAGTCCCATATGTTTAGACCAAACTGGTGCACTCAATGGCTGATTCTAGCCCCATTTTTAGACCAAACTGGCGCACCCAATGGCTGATTCTAGCCCCATATTTTAGACCAACCTGGCGCACTCAATGACTGATTCTAGCCCCATATTTTAGACCAAACTGGTGCATTCAATGGCTGATTCTATCCCCATATTTTAGACCAAACTGGTGCACTCAATGGCTGATGTGGACAATATCACGCCGGCCACCTCGACTTCCTAAGAATCTCCTTGGTACCCACCACAGGCTGGGGTGAAAAATGTCTGATAAGATGGAATCAAACTGTTCACTAATCCACTGAGTCAGCAAGCAAGCAAGCGCACTAACTATAGTGCTTCCGTGGCTCACCAAATCCCCTGTCGTTTTAACTCGGCGTCTGATGCCCAGGTCGCCTGAGCCTTCAAAAGGGCTTGTATCTATCAGAGCGTGGTTGGTCTAGTTACACGTTTGTCTGTGATAATCAAAACACATGTTTACACAAATTGGGGAACTTTAGACCTATGCATGCGTTACTGATGTACAGAGTGTTTGTAAAGTCTCACTACACCATGTATTTAGAACGAATTTGACAAATGAAGTACATGATGTCATAAAAAAATGTGTTCCAGTCCATTGTCAAGCAATATGCATTGAATGGTTGTCATCTGCTGGAGTAATTCTTTGCACTCCAAACAGAATGGTGTTATCAACGGAAGAAGGAATGTTTTTTGGTTGAACAAGTGTTTTGAAATGGTGGTCAATAGACATGGAAATAACAGACATGTTGCAGAAGGTATTTGACAATATGAAGAGACACGTACAGCCATGTCTTGAAGCCCGTGGTGGACATTTCCAACACTTGTTATAATGAATACTGCATTGGTACTTTCCAGCTTCCCCAAAACAGCACTAGACCATTGCAGTGACTATTTAACTAATTTAATGAAATTTTAATGAAATTTTTTTATGATGTCATGTACTTCATTTTTCAAATTTGGCCTACATACAAAGTGTAGCAAGACTTTACAAACAGCCTGTATCAATGAGTATTTACCCCACAAATGTGTGGCTAGCCTGGAAAAGTGTAGGGCCGAATGTAAGACAATTTGTGACCCTAATAAAGTTTATTTGATTTGATTTGATCTCACACTCACTGTTTATGGTCACAGATGACAACAGGGAGCTGTGGTAGTGCGGTGGTTAGCCTGCTCACCTACCAGCCTGGTGGTCGAGTGTTTGAATACTCAGAAAGGCAGATTTTAACAAATGACCTGGACTTGCAGGTCGACCTGTATTAAACCTGGTACAAGGAAATATCCAGGGAATTAAGGGCAGCCAGCTGATACTGACCTTGTCACCTTCCGAGTGTTGACTGATCTATAACAGTAAGGCTCAAGCCATTTAAAAGGATCATTTACATTTTTTGAGTGCTTTGTTTTGCTTACCTTGAGTATTTCAGACTGTAACGTCTCCAGATCTGATTGCAACGTTGAGACATTCTTGATGGCATCCTCAGAGTGTCGAAGCAGCTGTCTCACATTCACCTCATCCTGTTGTGATGAGGTCATGATTAGGTAAAGTTTCACTAAAATCTATACCTATAAAGTCAGAGCAAGTTCACCTGATGCAGAGGGACACTGCTAACAGAGAAAGCTAATCCATGTGCAACATTCAGTCTAGTGCTACTAGACACAGTGTGCACAGACTATGCTTGAGTTCAAAGCGAGCAAGCAGCAAACAATTTTTTTGAAAGGTCAGCATGGCCAAATGGATAAGAGCGCACTCTTAAACTTCCGGTGTCCTGATGCCGAGATAGCAGATTTAACCCCTAAACCAATCAGCTGAACTTAAATGTTGACTTCTCGTCCTTGACTTGGGGATGTAAATTACAAGTACCTCAGAAGTCAGAGTGGGTTCGCCTGATGGCAAAGGACACTGGTAAAAGGGAAAGCTAATCCACACATAAACATCAGTCCAGTGCACTAGAAGTAGTAGCATGTGTATGGACTACACTTGAGTTCAAAGCGAGTGAGCACACACACAAAAACAGCAACAATCTGTCCAGCTGTCTCAGTGAAACCTCAAGTGGGTTGAACTGTAGCAAGGCTGAAACATAATTTAACAGGACCCCTTGACAGGTTTTAAGGCACACTCAGTTTCTGGTGATAGCCCTATATTTTTATAGTCCAATTAGCATTTGGTAGGTGGTATAGTCAGTATCACGTCGGCTACATTTTTAACAACTACATTTCTGTCACTTCCTGTCAGCTGATCTGGGTATCACACATCACAGAGTTTGATTTCTGTGCTCTGATAAGTAAAACTGTACACATATCGAGGATCCACAGCTTAAAACTAAATGCCACTTTCACAGTCCCCCCCCCCCCCCACCACCTTTCATGTTGTTGTATTAGTTTCTTTCTGTTTGTATATGCTGATGAAGGCTTTCTAGCTGCAGCATCCATTCTGTCACCCGTGATTGTGTTCTTGTATGGTTGATCCTTTCCACTTTCTAGCTGCAGCCTCCATTCTGTCACCCGTGATTGTGTTCTTGTATGGTTGATCCTTTCCACTTTCTAGCTGCAGCATCCATTCTGTCACCCGTGATTGTGTTCTTGTATGGTTGATCCTTTCCACTTTCTGATTTTATTGACTTTCTCATTGTCTTCTGTTGCCTCAAGACTTATTCATCTATTTGTACAAAAACCATTACATGAAACTATATACTTATGGATACTGTACATGTATAAATTTTTTCACACACTTATAAACAATGATGCAAGACTCCATTTCCTTACTATTTTTTCATGGTTGCTAGAATTTCTCTTTCATGGTTGATAGTATTTCTCGTTATGGTTGCAAGAATTTCTCTTTCATGGTAGATAGTATTTCTCTTTCATTGTTGCTAGTATTTCTTTCCTGTTAAGTGCTTGAAGGCATCAAGTAATTTCTTTTGAGCTCCTATCTGATGTATTTCTGCCTGTGTTTTGGTCAGAATTATAAAACAAATATCCTTTCTCAAGTGAATCTAAGCAACACAACACGGGAAAGGTCACTAAAAGATCATTTTATATGCCTTTAGATGTATTAGGCATACGGTGCTAGCCTCAGATTTTTATAGACCAATTTCTATGCCATTGTGGTAAATTAGGCGAACGGCGTTAAGCCTGTATTGTCTCGGTATCTGATGGATGACTTGTTAAATAGTATGTCTGCTGATTATATTTTCTGGTACTCTTCTTGCTCAGTGACTTCCAGATTGATTTTCTTGTTCAGTGACTTCCAGATTGATTGTCTTGCTCAGTGACTTCCAGATTGATTTTCTTGCTCAGTGACTTCCAGATTGATTGTCTTGCTCAGTGACTTCCAGATTGATTTTCTTGCTCAGTGACTTCCAGATTGATTGTCTTGCTCAGTGACTTCCAGATTGATCTTTTTCCTCAGTGACACCCAGATTGATTTTCTTGCTCAGTGACGACCAGATTGATCTGCTTGCTCAGTGATGTCCAGATTGATCTTCTTGCTCAGTGACGTCCAGATTGATTTTTAGGTTCAGTGAGATAAGAAAATGACAGGACTAGGCAGGAGATAAGAAAATGAGAGACTAGGTAGGAAAGAAGGCTGAGAAAATAGGCAGGACACAAGGCTGAGAGGCTAACAAGGAAACAAAGCTAAGAGACTAGACAGGAAACAAGGCTTAGAGACTAGACAGGAAACAAGGCTAAGAGACTAGACAGGAAACAAGGCTTAGAGACTAGACAGGAAACAAGGCTGAGAGACTAGACAGGAAACACGGCTTAGAGACTAGACAGGAAACAAGGCTTAGAGACTAGGCATGAAACAAGGCTGAGAGACTAGGCAGGAATCAAGGCTAGGAGACTATGCAACAACCAAGAAAATAAAAGACTAGGTAGGAAATAAAACAGAGACAAAGGGGGAAACAAGATTTTGAGACTAAGGAGCCAAAAAAGCTGAGTGACCAAGGAGAATAACTAATACAACTGATACGCATCGCAACTGATACAACTGTTACACATCACACAATTTACCGTAGGCTGCGTGACTTGGTGCGGATGTCTCCTTAACTGTTCCCTGACATACACCATTGTGCTGTCAATATAACGCAGATGTTTAGAGGAATTTGCCAGGATAGCAACAGCATCTGAGCAACTGCAAGGAGAGCAAGATAATAAGACATTTTAACTGACCAAAAGCAAACTGAAATACAGAGTTATTACACAAGCCTTTTAAAAATACTGCTAACAGCATAACACATAATTTCACCCAACCAAAGTAATGACACGCAGACAACCATGACTGCGCAAAAAGTAGTTAAACGAGCCGGAAAACCCCAGCAAGGAAAGGGCGGCAAGAGAAAGATTACCTTGTAGAACACAGTGGACTCCACCCACGCAGTGGAGGTGGTATCATGGAGCCAGTCTGAATAAAATCTGTTAATTTTCAAAAATCTGTTAATTTTCATCAGTAAACTTAGTCATTGATCATTACTACATGTGTAATATGTGGAGAGAATGATATGGCAGGGAATCAGCAGGGGCTCTGGACGAATCTCAAAACTGAGAGGGAAGACCAGGAGAACTTTAAATCAGATGGCAGTTGGAGCCATTAGCAATATGACTCTTCGCTGGGACGCAGAGATGTTTCCAAGGCACCAGGGCAGGGTTATATACTGGCCAAGACCTATTGACGCGTCCTCGTCGAGCGTCCTGGGCAACAGGTCCCTTCAGGGTCCTGGCTAAAGTCAATAGGATCGCCGATTCCTCTGAAGTCGGAGAGTGTCTGCCTGTACGGCGAGGAACCACCAGTCTGCACACCAATAAGCCAGACATGGGACAACGGATACTCACGCAAACCTCAGGTCCTGTATGACATCACACTGATGTTGGACAACAGGATGCCTTCATCCGACATACAGGACTTCGCATTGGAGTTCAAGCCAACGAACACAAGCAAGCAAGCATGACTCTTCCCTGACTATTGAACAAAGGGACGGAGCACATTTGGAAATGTCCTGAGTGCAGTGATGTTGTTTCTTAGCATAACTTAACTCAACTCTTACATGTGTATCTTTGCTGATACTGCAGGGAGGTTTTCCTGGCCGAGGAATAAGGGCCTCTTGCCAAGTAGCTGCCACATGATGTACAGGCCAGGATTTTTATTTCACCACTGAACTAGCGGGAGCTGCGGCAGTGTAGTGGCTATACACTTGCCTGGTAGTCATGTGGCAGATTTTAAAAATTGAACTGGGTTTCCAGGTTGACCACCCAAAAATGGGCACCAGGAAATGCCTTGGGAAGTAAAGGTGGTTGGCGTGATACTGACCACATCACCCACCAAGTACCAATTAGCATATAAAATATGGGTCTAGCACCATATAGCCAATGCACCTTAATGTGTGTACGTTTCCTTTAGTTCCTTTTTTAAAAACTGACTAAACTAGCAAAATCTAATGTTTTCTAAGGGCACAGAAGTATGTTTGCATATGGAAAGTAACCAACTTCACTGATGTAAGCGAATGTTTAAAATTTGCAACAAGGGTTCTTACTGAATTTGCTTGTTGAAGTGAATGGACACCAGGCTGGATGGTTGCCAGTCTTTTTTGTGAAGTGCCTGGATGGCATCAAGTAATTTCTTTCGGGCTCCTATCTGATCGACACCTGCCTGTTTTGGTCAGAATATACAACAAACATTTCTCATGTGAAACCAAGCAACACAACACTGACAGAACGCTACTGTTGTTAATGTTTTCATAATGTAATATTACAGCGATGAAGAAGGGAACCAGCCACCTAACCTAATATGTTGTGCCTAGAATGTGCAAAAGCCTAAGACTTCACACCCCAAAGGCAGTATTTGCCATGGGACTATTTTTACCTTTTGGTGTCAGGTCTTAGTCAGATATGACTGAGCTACCGTATAACAGTAGACGGTACTACCTGCTTTCTGTTAGCGCTGAACATTGGGTGGCGCTTACCAAACCCAACACCCCACATTGTGCCAACGGCTTCGGGCGGAAGAGCGCAATTGGGAGGGTACAGGTCTTACCCTGGTGCAAGGAAATGCAACCTAAAGACATAGTGATCAATTTTTATTAATCACTATAATACGTAATCATTACTGTTTTGTGTTTTGTTAATCATAATATCACATAATCATTGTTGTTTTGTTAATTGCAATGTTACATGATCGTTGCTGCCTTGTTAATCATATATTGTCAATTGCAATGTCAGATAATCATTGTTGTTTTTTTAATCATATTACATAATTATTGTTGTTTTGTTAATCATAATGTTACACACTCATTGTTGTTTTGTTAATCATAACATTACACTCATTGTTGTTTTGTTAATCATAATGTTACACACTCATTGTTGTTTTGTTAATCATAATGTTACACACTCATTGTTGTTTTGTTAATCATAATGTTACAGAGTCCTTGTTTTTTTTTTTTAAATCACAATGTTGCATAATGATTCTTGTTTTGTTTATTGTTGCTTAAAGTCGCTTAAAGGTCGACAGGGTCGACTTCATTGCATTGGGTTTTATCCCATATGGCTCAGTCTCTTTCAGCAGAAGCGGAAAGCGCCCCACAAAGCACAAACTCCGTAGCTCCAGCGACAACCCTCAGGAGTCTCAGAAAAAATGCACTCATGAACCAAAGGATGCGGCCCGAAATTGAACCCACAACCCGAGTCAGACGGCTTGACCACTTTGCCATGAGTCCCTTTGTTTATTGTAATGTTAGATAACCATTGTTGTTGTGTTAATCATAATGTTAAATAATCATTGTTGTTTTTTTAATATTTATGTTCTATAATCATTATTGTTTTGTTAATCATGTTACATAGTTGTTGTGTTAATTATATTGTTATATATTCATTACTGTTTTCTTAATCATAATGTTTCATAATCATTGTTGTCTTGTTAACCCTTTACAGGGCAAAACGCCCATTTGCGGCCGATCGCTTAAACGAGCAGATCGGCTGAAACCACCCGATACTATTATGCATTGTAAAATGCGATCTCTCGGCTTTCCGACACTTCCAACGGCTACTTTCGCTTTCGCCGATAGCTTGACAACGTGGCCGCCATTTGTAAGCGCCTACTATGAATTTGAACGGACTTTTACGGACTTTTTTTGATAGTTTTCGGGATTTTTACGCTTAGTTTATCAAAATGGATTTCGGCGATTCTTCAAGTGATAGCCGAGATTTCGTTAGGTTCAATTTAAGTGACATTAAAGGGCACGAAGTTGACTATTAATCGCAGCTAGATATCAGTGAAAAGCGTTACTTTGCATTAGCAGTCGTGAGTCGGACTTTAAAGAAAATGATTATGATTCTGAAAATGTGTTTGTAAATTGCTGTATAGATGACGGAAAATCACAAACAATATGCTGTATTTCATAAATATTTGTGTTCATATATGGATTACCGACAACAATCATGCGAGTAACATATTCTGCATGCTTTTCCCTTCATTGTGTTGTTTATTTAACTAAAATCGGTTGACTAACACCTTATTTGTGATGTTTTTACTAACGCAACCCGAAATTTTACCGAAGCTGAAAAAATCTTGCCCGTTCAGGGCTAAAACATGGACAAGCGTCTGCCCTGTAAAGGGTTAATCATGCTAAACAATCAGTGTTATTTTGTTAATTATACCATTACATAGTAGTTGTTCTGTTAATCATGGTGTATATATATATATATATATATATATATATATATATATATATATATATATATATATATATATATATATATATATATATATTCATCTCATGTTTTGCCAATCCCGATATCACATAATCATTGTTATTTAGTTAATCATAATCTTCATAATCTTATACAGCCATCATGATTTGGTTATGTAGGGTTACTTTAATCCTTCATATGAGACAAATTCTATCTTTGGGATTACTTTTCCTTTCATTTAGTAATACTTTTACCTTTCACATGAGATCACTTTTACATTTCCCATTATGCTTATTCAATAAGGAGTTGACTTACATTGATAAGATCCTGCTCTGTCAGTGTCATCAACAAACTGAGGTCAATAAGCTGCCGTTGAAAAAGACCCAGTAGTTGTGACAGGTCAAGGCCAAGAAGGAACACCTCCAGTTCTCCGTATCTTAAGTCTGTAGCCCTGTCAATTGCAACGTTCAGTTGATATATTACACAATAATTACATAAGCAATATTTGACAAAAGTAATAATCATAAGCCAAGATATTAATATAGGTGGTTGTAGCTAGCCATCTCATACAATCACCAGTCTCAGATCAGGTATGAGTTCCTGTCCATGACCAAGCCAGCCATCTCATACAATCACAAGTCTCAGATCAGGTATGAGTTCCTGTCATGTGACCAAGCCAGCCATCTCACACAATCACCAGTCTCAGATCAGGTTAGAGTTCCTGTCATGTGACTAAGCCAGCCATCTCATACAATCACCAGTCTCAGATCAGGTATGAGTTCCTGTCATGTGACCAAGCCAGCCATCTCATACAATCACCAGTCTCAGATCAGGTATGAGTTCCTGTCACGTGACCAAGCCAGCCATCTCATACAATCACCAGTCTCAGATCAATTATGACTTCCTGTCATGTGACCAAACCAGCTATCTCATACAATCACCAGTCTCAGATCAGATATGAGTACCTGTCACATGACCAAGCCAGCCATCTCATACAATCACCAGTCTCAGATCAGGTATGAGTTCCTGTCACGTGACCAAGCCAGCCATGTATTTACCTCTTTGTCTTCCTCTTTTTCCATCAAGTTTTCCTACTGCCAATAAGTGTTTAAGTTTACTGATCCTCTTAACACACTTTAAATATCTTGATTTTCTTCATTTAACAAGTTTTCCTCTTGTCACTATGTTTTGAAGTTCACTGATCCTCATAACACGCTTTTGAAAATCTTGAATTTCTTCATCTAATTTCATCTCATCAAATTAACAGTTTTCATCTGTTTCTTAAGGGACGGCTTCATTTGTTTTTCTGTCCTTCCATGGTACTCTTTACAATTCCCTCTGAAATCACCTTTCTACTGCCATTAGATGTTTCTCAACTTGTTTATTTACTGACCATATTTCACATGCATATCACAGTGCAGGCTCAGTATAGCACTGTTAGCTCCCTGCATATGAAAGCTTTTTATTGGTGAGTGTTTTCCATCTTGTAAAAGGCTTTTCTTTTCCATGATTCTAGACAAATATAGGGATTTCAGTTTATATCATTATTTCACTGTCCCTGTTGTTCTTACTGTTTTTATATTCCGGTGTAGCTTCTTCAGCTTATGCCCTGCCATTTCAATCTCCTTTATCACATTCTCTCTGGCGATCAAGGAGAGTTGGCATGAGAATGGCTACCTCCTCCCATAGAAAACTTTAGATGCAAAATCCAACCAATCACAAACGAGTTGGTTGAGGGTCTATGCTCCATTGGGAAATGGAAGGTAGAAGCAGATGATTTTAAAAAATACAAATAAATAAATGGTAACTTACTGTGCAGGTCATAAGAGGTGACAAAGAAGAGTTGGCATGAGATTGGCTACCTCACTCTGTAGAGAGCTTCAGCAACAGGTTCTAACTAATCATCAATATATTTACACAGCGCTGGGCATGAGTTGGTTGTGGGCCTGTGGTCCAATAGGAAATGAAATGTAGAAGTTGAAGTTTTGGATCTTGAGTCAAATATTGCCTGGACTGTGGCGAGTATGTGTTGTAAAGCGAAGATAGAACCTGTCACAGTCCTACATTATATTGACGACAGCTCAGATAAGACAGACAAGACAAATGTGTCGGGAACGAGAATTCACGACAGTGAATGAAGGATTGGGTTGAATTCGGTTCAGGAAGTGTATTCTGCACTCATGACTGGCGGGAAAACGGGAAGTGAGTAGTGTGTGACAAGACAGTCGGACTTGGAAGGGGGACAGAGACGGATAGAGACACTAGACGCGGTAGAGACTGACTGTAGATAGTGACGAGTGATAGGAATAAAATGTGTTAATGTGAACGATAGCTTGTGAACGAATTAGTTAGTGACTAGAGATGTGTTTGTTAAAGAAGACTAGGACAGAATAATGTTTAAGTTAGGAAGTAGGTATTTAATTTAACGAGTCGTGCATGATCTGAGCAGTTTTGAGTCGTTGTAGATTTGGTACGAGTTGGAAGGGATATGTTTTATTGTTCTGGAATGTTTATGTTAAATTGATGACAAGTGTTTTGTGAAAGTAATATTTTACTATTGTAAATAAACAAGGAGTTTATCGGGTGATACTAGAGTTTGTCATTAGTATTTTAGCCTGAAGGCGTATGTCTGTACCTGTAGGGCTTATTAAGATTGCCAACAAGAGGGTGGAATGTACCGGCAGGTTCAGGACAGAAACCATCCACCTGATTGTTGGTCTTTTGCTGGCTCTATAGGTTGAACTTCTTTGAATGTAGGCATGAAGTGCAGCTGATTAGGCAAAGAATGTAGGTGCGTAACTAAACCAAAGAATACAGATGTGTAACTAAACCAAAGAATGCAGATGAGTAACTAAACCAAAGAATGTAGTTGCATAACTAAACCAAAGAATGTAGTTGTGTAACTAAACCAAAGAATGTAGGCGAGTAACTAAACCAAAGAATGTAGTTGCGTAACTAAACCAAAGAATGTAGTTGCGTAACTAAACCAAAGAATGCAGCTGCGTAACTAAACCAAAGAATGTAGTTGCGTAACTAAACCAAAGAATGTAGTTGCATAACTAAACCAAAGAATGTAGTTGCGTAACTAAACCAAAGAATGTAGTTGCACAACTAAACCAAAGAATGTAGTTGCATAACTAAACCAAAGAATGTAGGTGACTAACTAAACCAAAGAATATAGGTGAGTAACTAAACCAAAGAATGTAGGTGAGTAACTGAACCAAAGAATGTAGGTGAGTAACTGAACCAAAGAATGTAGTTGTGTAACTAAATCAAAGAATGTAGGTGAGTAACTGAGCCATAGATGACAGACAACTGCAGTGGTGATTGCCAAGACATATGTTTCTCACCTGACATTGAAGCTTACCTGACACCATTTTCCTTCCTGAAAAAACTGGCCTCAGATGCTGAGTTTTTATCTGAACCCCCTGTCACATCCCCAGCCCCACAAACAACATTGGCTGGTCGTTGCTCCAGAATTGCAAGCATCTAAACCATAAAGAGTATGCATGACCATCTCACAATGTTTGCAGAATCAATGTCAACTGCTGATATTAAAATATACAGAATACAAGCCGCACACAAATCAGTTAAGTCCCCTGTAATTGGCAGATGTGTATATGAATAACGAAGACACAAACAATAGATTGTACAATTTATTGCCAGGCATTTCGCTGCATCTCATCAGGTACATACTGCAGAAATCACACAACATAAACTAAAGCGATTAGATAAATCCTTCAAGCTGTAATATGTGTACATATTGTTATTTATCATTCCTCTGCAAGACTGCAGAGATTTGAACTCCAAAGTCCAATGTAACGGGTTCAGGTTGCCTGAGGCTTGAAAAGGTCTGGCATCTACTGGAGTGAGGTCCTGATAGACGATAGTTTGTAAAATGGAGTTATACCTCTCCACAGAACAAAGCCAGGGCAGAATTTAGAGACCATGTGTTGCGCATGCAGCATGATCCCTCTCTCTGCGTGTCTTGTTTACTACAGAAAAAAAAGTAATACCAATATGTCTGGAACAAAGACAAGCTGCCGGATCAGCAAAGCAATGCTCTAACTGGAGCCTGTCGGAGCTTCCATCCTAGATTAGTAGCTGACTAAAGGCTTAGGGCCTGGTCTGCCCTGCAATGACATTTATTCTCTAGGTTGCATTTCCTCGCACTAGGGTATGGCTTGTACCTTCCCGATTATCCAATATAACCGTCATGATTCAGCAAGGCTAGTACAAACTGGCTGAGGTCAGGTCTAGGTTGGTAAAGCTTCCTCAACAGGTTTTAGCTATTTCATTGTCAACAGACTCCTGCCCACTGCCCTGGGAGAGTTTTTAACTATGAAATGTAAAATTTAAAATACCCAAAGCATACAGACCATACAATGAAAGCTCTGGCCAGCTGCCATTAACTCCTCAACCCATATCAAAACCCTCAAGGTATACACCAGCTGCGGCACTAGATGTTGAAACAATAGTGTTTAAATACATGTTACGACATGACATAAAACACCATGTTTACTCATGATAATATGCGGCTATTAAAATATAAAGAATCCTAGCCACACAGAAATCTGGAACCTGGGCTAAAAAGTGCCCTGTAATTGACAAATGTGTATATATTGTTGTTTCTGAATCCTATAGAAGACTATGAGTTTTCAACTCCTAAACCTAATGCTTTGGGTTCAGGTTGCCTGATGGTTATATCCTATTCATGATGGTTATATCCTATTCATGATGGTTAAATCCCATTCATGATGGTTATATCCCATTCATGATGGTTATATCCCATTCATGATGGTTATATCCTATTCATGATGGTTAAATTAAACATCTGACAAAATGCAATATAGATACCACCACTGAAAGAGTACAAATGAACTTGGGCTTAACTTGTGGATATATCTATAGATCTTGAAGTGGATATAGCTGGTGAAAGTACACTGGACAAGTGACCATGATGGACCATGAGGATACTGGATTTATAGTGGACCAGGTGTGGAACACTACCTTAATGTGTAAATTAGCTAGGACAGGGAGTACAAAGAATAGTGCCAACCAAACAGACATTCAGCAACTGTTAGTGGGCCATGCTTGTGACCACCATGTTATTATTTACACTGATGGATTAGTGCTTTGTGGGAAACGCTCATCAAGAGGGGTGGATTTAACTATCAGAGTGCAGGGTAGAAATGTAAAAGAACAGAGCTTGTGCAATCACAACCTCTAGTATGAAGATGGAACTGAAGGTAGTAACTACTGTGCTCTAATGGTTTGTACACAATTTATATTAAAGTTGCTATGCCAGTTAACTTATGGTCAATGGTAAAGAAGGTTATGATTGGATAGCTGTGGAATGTATGGGTGCCTTTTGTTAGTGCAACAAACTAAAAGAATCTTGTATTAATTTGTTGTCCTGAACATACAGCAGAATATGACAAGGAAAGGACTTTTAAAGTCCTATACTGGATACATTTCAAAAGAACAATCTTCATTAGTGCAAGTGATCAAAGATAGATTTCTGTATGCAAAATTACAACAATGTCCAGACTGAATTAACATAAAAACAGGAACAACTGCTATATGTCAATTGTGGTTACATATTAGATGTGTATCAAACTTGAGTGCGATGTGGGTAGTTGGCATCCACACACTTCAATATCTTCTGAAGTAGACAGTGTCTCTAAAGCATGTCCTGAATGCAGTCACATGACTTCTGATAACAAACAGCCAAAAAGCAAGCCAAATAGATCAATAAAACCCAGAAAATAACAGAATGAACATTTAATTAGACAATACAATGCATTAAACAGTACATGAATGATGAACACCAACCTCATCAGTGGGCATATGTGCTGCTAGATCTTTAACAGTAAGTTTATCTGCATGCTGGATGTTTGCATCAGCTCCACTTTTCAGCAGTTCCACCATGACAGCCCTGGCAGCTCGCTGAGTGGCCCATGTCAAAGCCTAATGTTGGAGTGATAAGAACAACAAATGATTACTGAGATAATTATAAGAAATTACTTACACTCATGCCATAAGAAACCAGGAATGTAATGGTCCGTTGGTTGGTTGGTAGGAAGACCTGTAGAAGACTAAGTTCTAACTCTGGTGCATTGACACTCAGGTCGACTGAGCCCTGAAAAGAGCTTTATCTATCATGGTGAGGCTTGTGTAGTGACTTCTTTTCTGATATAGTACCAAAGTAGTACCTCCATAAGGACTGTTGCAGAGAAGAGTGACAATTCTTGGAATGTTAGCCAGACTGGGATACCAGTCTGCGTTGTTTCATGAGACCCATGGGCTCATCATCATCAAGTGCCCTGCCAGCTGGCGCAGGCGCTCATGGCTCTCCACAGATCTCGGTCTTTGGTGTTCTGGATAACTCTGCTTATGGTATTCCTCCATGCCACTGTCTCAATCCATCCAGCATCATTTCTATTGGTTTGCCTCTGCCTCTCTTCCCCTCGATCTTTCCAATTGTCACAATGTTCTCCAATGCCTCTCTTCTCATCACATGACCGAAGAAAGATGTTTGTCTCCTTCTTATTGCTGTATATAATGTTCTAGTTTCATTAGCAACATTCATCTCAGGAACCACATTTCTGTTGCTTCTAATTTCTTCTTAATTTGTTCATTTACATTCCAGGATTCACTGCCATACAGCAAAAATGGTTCTACATAGCATTTCAGCACTCTTTCTTACATTCAGTTACAGTAACTTATTGCATAAGATACTCTTCATTTTCTGAAATGCGGCTTTTGCATGCCCTATTCTGCTCTTAATCTATGTTTTACATCTTCCATCTGATGTTATAAATGCCCCTAGGTATTTAAAATTTACCACTTGGTTAAGAATTGTCCCTTCTATTTCACAGTTTGGTGTCACCATTTTCTTTGAATTCACCATTGTTACTGTTTTCTTGATATTAAAGGAGAGTCCTTTCCTTGCACTCTCTGTTCCTACAATGTCCAGCAATTGTTGTAGGTCTGTTGAATTATCTGCCACCAATACTGTGTCATCTGTACAGCGTATATTATTTATATTATAACCTCCAACTAGTATTCCTGGCGTCTCTTTCATTATTACTTCATTATATAGAGAGAAGAGATCTGGTGACAAGACACCCCCCTGTCGTACTCCTAGCTTTATCTGTTCGTAACTACCCTCTTTATTTCCCATTTTAGTTGCTGCTACTTGGTTCCAATAAATATTCCTTAGTATTCTTAAATCTTTCCCATCAATGTTGATATCTTCCAACATTTTAATCAGTTCATCATATTTTACTTTATCAAATGCCTTAGTATAATCTATGAAGCACAAATATATGTCTTTCTGTTTCTCTATTGATCTTTCTGTTAGTGTTCGTAATGTATATATTGCATTGTTTGTGCCCTTTCCCTCCACAAATCCATACTGTTCTTCACTAATTTCCATTTTTATTTTCTTTCTCATTATGATTCTGAGTAGAAGCTTAGTAATATGGTTTATGAGGTTAATTGTACGAAAATCTTCACATTCAATTGCTCCTGGTCTGTTTGGTATAGCTATAAATACAGATTTCAGCATATCACTGGGTAAATATCCACTGCTGTAAATATCCCTATGGGCTAGGGCATCCTATTTTAACAGGTGTTTCTGCTAGGCCTACCTTGCCGTCTTTAACTGTCCCTTAGTCTACCAAACAGGCAGTAGGTTTGTCTCTATTAACCTGGCCAATGCTGGCTGTTGCATTACTGCACGACTAGTTGTTGAGGTTGTGTGATCACACAAGGTACTAAGGTAACAAACTGGTGGACGAGAAGGAATTGGATCTATAAACATAACAGTCTAGTGCCTCACTGGCACTTTGTCATCTTGACAGATGATAGTTTCAAAACAATGTTTTCCTGTAGGGAATTTGAATAACGAAGACACAAACAATAGACTGCATGATTTATTGCCTGGCATATTTCGCTGCATCTCGTCAGGACATATTGCAGAATTCACACAAAATAAAGTAAAATAACTAGATAAATTCTTCAAGCTGAAATATACACATGTTTGCACAGTAATGTCAATTGTCTACCACTGTAATTTTAAACTGACTAACATGCCTTTCTGTTTGTTATATTTTGCTTCAAAAATGACATAATAACTACAACCAATGACAATATGACAAGGGATGGAGTTATACCTCTTCAAAGCACAAAGCCTTGGCTGAATTGCAGGGACCATAAGTTGCCCATGCAGCATGACCTCTCTCTTGGCCTGCCTAGATTACTAAAGAGGTTAGGTAACACCAATTCATCTGGAACAAGACAAGCTGCAGAAGCTGGCAGATCAGCAAATAAATGCTCTAACTATGCCTGTAGGAGCTTCCCTCCTAGACCAGTTGCTGACCCAGGCTTAGGGTCTGGTCTGCCCTGCCTTGACATTTAATCTTAGGTTGCATTTCTGTGCACCAAGATAAGGCTTGTGCCCTCCCAATAGTGCTCCTCTGCCAGAAGCCATTGACACAATGTAAGGTGTTGAGCTTAGTGAGCACCGCCCAACACTCGGTGCTAACAGAAAGCAGATAGTACTGTCTACTATCATATGGTAGCTCAGTCATATCTGACTAAGACCTGACAACCAGTCTAGCACCTATAGGTGCATAGAAAAGTCCTTTACTTACTTAGAGCATCAAACTTTGTGAAATTAGGTAAACAATTAAAAACAAACTACAACTAAATGAAACCCTTCAACTTCCACAAGTAATGACCTTTTCACAATGCTAGTGTGTTACTAACATACTTTTTGACAATTCTTAAAAACTAAGACCTTTTAAAAAATTTTTTGCTTGCTTTAAACTCAAGCAGGGTCCATAGAACATGCTACTACGTCGTGTGCACTGGACTGATTTTTGCATGTGGATTGGCTTTCCCTATTACCAGTGTCCCTCACCATCAGACGAGCCCACTCCGACTTCAGAGATACTTGTAATTTATCATTGGAGCACAGCATGGCTGAATGGATAAAAACACATGTTCTTAAACATCCAATGTGCTGATGCCAAGGTAGCGGGTTCAACCCCTACACCAGTCAGTTGGACTAAAATGTTGACTTCATATCCTTGACTTGGGGATGTAGATTACAAGTATCTCTAAATTCAGAGTTGGTTCTCCAGATGGCGAGGGACACTGGTAATAGGGAAAGCTAATCCACATGCAAAAATCAATTCAGTATTGTTCCCAGTAGTGGCATCTACTAGAACAGTGGTTCTCAACCTTTTTTGGCCCGTGCCCAGCTTCACCATATTTTCAGAACGTCATTCCCCCCCCCCCCCCTTTCATATTTCCTACCTAAAAATCCCCCCACCCCTACACAGTATACGTAAAAATGGAAGGTAAATTTAATAGCATAATACTAAAACAAGTCTAGACATCCACATAGAACATGATTTGTGGGTCTACTTACTTTATAAAATGAATATTAGAAGGATGAGACGTACATAACGGTAAAGTATGAAGGGAGAAACAATATCAAGTAATCGGTTCTTGTATTAACGCGAACTTGAAATGGTCTGCATTCCCCCCCCCCCCCCCCCCCTGGAAACCCTAAAATTCCCCCCTGGGGGGGAATTCCCCACCGGTTGAGAACCATTGTACTAGAAGTTGTAGCATGTGCACGGAGTATGTTTCAGTTCAAAGCCAGCGAACACAACAACAAACAATTGCTTACTGTCCAACCACGACTGTCCTGTTTGTTGACATCAGCACCATGCTTGATGAGTTCCTGCACTACAGAAACACGACCTTCTTTACTTGCCAGCATCAACGCAGTTGTGTGTAACCTGGTCACAACAGACTTCATGAATTATCTAAACAACAGATTTTTGACAGGTTGAAAAAAAAATGTAAGATTTTTTCAGAAAAGACATGCCACAATGATAAAAAACTGAAACTTGAGCATCATATAGATTTTTCAGACTCGTCTTCTTAGTCTTTGTGCATCCTCATGTTAATGGAGCCAACGACCATTTCATTTATGTAGAAGAACAACCCCGACCTTATAAGTCATAATGATATTTTTTAAATGTTACATAAATTGTAAGGGAATTCCTATCTTTTCTTCAGACACAACAACACAAAGAAATCTGATATCACTCTAAGCAGCTTATGCAAGTGACATAATGTTATGTTTTTTTACATGAATACTCCCAGTGACTTACGACCTTCTTTATCTGCCAGAAGAGGGTAGGAATTTCCTTGTTACATTGCAATCATTTGTTTATTTTGTTGTGACTTTAGGAATACATATATTGAACATTCACATAACTTTTGTAATCAGTTGCAATCTTTTATAAGTTCTCCAATATTGAACATTTACATAACTTTTGTAATCAATTGCAATCTTTTGTAAGTTCTCCAATATTGAACATTCACATAACTTTTGTAATCAATTGCAATATTTTATAAGTTCTCCAATATTGAACATTTACATAACTTTTGTAATCAATTGCAATCTTTTAATAAGAAGTTCTCAGTTCTAAAAATAAGTTCTCCAATATTGAACATTTACATAACTTTTGTAATCAATTGCAATCTTTTGTAAATTCTCCAATATTGAACATTCACATAACTTTTGTAATTAATTGCAATATTTTATAAGTTCTCCAATCTGCCATGTAACGTTAATTTAACTGCTGCTACTCATATATGTTCTCATTGATTCTTATAAGCTGGACAGGACAATCTGCAGTCAGGGATTAACTGTTCTGTTATCAAAGACACAAACATAAACTGAATACAATAAATCTAACCCTGTAATGAATGCTACATCAAACAATTGAAACCACTTTCTGAATACGAATCATCTATATTTAAATATACATTTTCACTTCCAAAAATTATGTCTGTTAAATCAGTTACCAGGTGACACTACTGATCAAAATACATTCACTGACCTGTCTTTTGCATTCACGTCTGCTCCAGATTCAGCAAGGATCTGGACACATTTTGTAATCTCCTCTTCATTGTGTGAACTTGCAGAGCAAGCACACATAAGTGCTGTATACATATCTGAAAGTGAACATGGTAACCATAATTAGGAGACGGTGAGAATATCAATATGATGATAGTTTCACATGTAATATATGATAATTTTCAATAAAAGGTTAATCTCATGGCTCTGGATAATGAGAAACATATATTGGGAGCAACAATATACCATCAGAAATGAAGAAGAATTTAGTGAATTCACACTAGTTAAAAGGAGTTAGAGAAAGGTGTGTTTTATCATCTAGATGTTTACAATAAGACACTAATGAAAAACATCAAACATCTTGAGAGAATTAAAGTTGGATGTCAAAATATTAGCATTTTCAATGTTGGCTAAAAGCACAATGTCTGAGACTCAAGCAAAGCCCAACCCAGAAAAGAAGTCTGGCAGGTTGTACTGCAAGGCTGAGTTCGCTGGTTCCAAGAGAGGACACCGCAACCAGCACAAGAGCACTGCCCTTCTCTAGCTTGAGGGTGTCAACACAAAAGAGGAGACAAGAGTTTTTATCTTGGCAGCAAGAAATGTGCTGATGTATACAAGGCAAAGAGACTGACTGCATGCCAAGGACATGACAAACCGAGTCGCCTATGTGTTATTTGGGGCAAAGAGACCCATTTCCATGATAACAGTGGTGCAGTGAGGGCACAGTTAAAGAAGAATCTGCCCAGCATGGCCATTGACAAACACATCAGAGTGATCCTGTATCCATCTAGGATCTAAATAAAATAATAAACATTTTGTCAAATGTAAAACAACATAGTAATAATGATGATTCCTTGCTCAAAAAGAACACAAGGGACTAGACCAAGCGTATTAAATAACTTAGCTTACTTTAAAGTATGCATAAAATTTGGTGGAACTGCGGTAAAGCTGTGAAAGTTTAAACAATATAAAATGACACAAAGTAGTGCAGCTTTACATAAAAGAGTAACGACACATACAGAATGTTGCGGCGGTTAGCCTTCCAGGAGTTCTCCTTGACTGTATGTTGTGTTTGTGAATGTGTTTGTTTGCTGATGAAGGCTAACCGCCGCAACGTTCTGTATGTGTCGTAACTCTGTTATGTAAAGCTGCACTACTTTGTGTCATTTTATATTACTTTAAAGTACAATGGTTCAGCCACAAATCACAACTAATGCCAGTTAGTGCTCCACAAAAAACACTACACCAGAACAAAGCAAAAGGCCACCCTGGCAAAAGATGGATAAACAGCATAGTGGAGAAAATGAAAACCAAGTCTGGGACACACACCAGAGTTTCCAGAACTTTCTTCATATCCTAAAGCTTAGACGCACAAAGAAAAAGACAAGTATATGAAGAAGAGAAAGAAGACATAGAAGAGTTCTCATCAGGTTTTCTACAGTACAAGTTTTCTTTGATCAGAAATCTACATTACTAAGCTCACATTACATTTAGTTTTCTGGGTAATAATTTTAATACTTACCACAGTGACAGTTAGGATTAGCTCCCCTGCTGAGCAGTAACTGAACTAGGTCAGGTCGCCCATAATTGGCAGCGTACATTAAAACAGTCCAACCACAGTGTAAACGTGTATCCACATCAAGACCTGAGAGATTAGTTTCAAGATTTGCATTAACAACACTATCATATTCTCACTATTTAAATTAGCTCTACATTTGCCTGATAAATGGTAGTCATAATAAAGTTAGTTGCCTATCCTTTACAGGACGTACCAGTCAACCCCAGCAATTTTTGGCTGTTCATGATATTCCTAGGCAAGTTTACGTTCAGTAGTTTGCCATTGCTTTCGGAACGACCGGCACCTATACCATTTCATAAAAAACAAACACAAGGCGATCTGCTGCCAAATTGCCCGCAGGGCATGTGTTTTGAATATGGTTTGCGGGATAACAAACTGCGTCCATAACCACTTCGCCGTGAAGCCAGTAGCTTTAAAATGTTGCATGTTCTTTGCAGGGCAATATGAGGATGATTTTTTAGGCAATTTTATGTTCAGACATTTGCCATTGCTTTGTGAACAAGATGTTCAGATGTCTTTATTTATTTATTGAACTATATTTCTTCTTCTTCTGTGTTCATCCAGAGTTCCTTTTTTCGGACGTGATTGTGTTGTGCCTGTTTACAGCAGAGCTGCGTTCTTGCGCCGTTAGGCAGACACATCCAACATCTGCGGGCATTTGTTGACCGGGTTATCCTTCCCGTGAACTTTATTTTAAAAGGGTTACAAATTGGGCACATAAGAGTAGCCTAACGGCACTGCCCGGGAAAAATTTTGAGTTAAAAATCTACCCAAAGTATTTCAGGATCCTCGCCAGTCTACGGAGTTCGTGCACTGAGCTGAGATTCTCCGGGCTCAGGCTTGAGATAGGAGTAGAACAGAGCACTTATGGATTGCATCCGTGTGCCTTGATGTTGATCCATCGACTAAACTAAACTATTAATTCAGATTTGAATTACTTTCAAACTTTAAAGAAAAATTTTGAAAAAAGAGTAACATTAAAGTCTCTATTTACTGCTCATAATGCAACTATCAATCGTACTCTTGAGATTAGTTATCAAATTTCATTACTCATCGCTAAATCTGGGAAAAGTCATACTATAGGGGAGAATTTAATCAAACCCCAATATCAGCATTTCTTAAAACGGTTCTGGAAAAAGATGACAAAGATGTTAAAGCTATGCCACTAAGTAACACTACTGTTTGCAGAAGAATAGACGAAATGAGTGAGGCTATTGAAATACAACTTGTTGAAAAGCTGAAAACAAGAAAATTCTCAGCGCAAATGGATGAATCAACTTTGAAAGACAGTGAGGCTGTACTTATAACTTACGTAATATATTTTGATAAAGGTGATTTTGCTGAAGAAATGTTGTTCTGTAAATCATTACAAAGCCTCACTACCTCCAAAGATATATATAGTAAGCTAAAAAAAAAAATTTACTTAGATGTCAATAATATACCAATGAAAAATATAACATCTTGTGCTGCAGATTATGCTCTGAATATGGTGGGGAAGAAAAATGGTTGCTTAAAATTGATGAAAGATGAGAATCCAGAAATGCTTCTTATGCATTGTGTTATTTCTCAGGGAAAACATGGTAGCTAAAAACATTTTGCCTGTTCTAAATGAAGTACTAAATTTAGTTATAAAGTGTATGAATGCTATTAAAGCTAGTGCCAAATGTGAATGTCTCTTCAAGTTATTTTGCGAAGAACAAAATGAAGACGATGTGAGACTTATACTTCACACTGAAGTAAGATGGCTCTCGAAAGGGAACTGCTTGAAAAGATTTATGGAACTATTTGATACTCTTAGTGATTTTTTTAAGCGACAAAACTGAAATGAAAAATCTGTTAACAGTCGATGGTAAGGCATTTGTGATCTATTTACCCAATATCTTTGAAAAAATAAATATATTAAATAAACAACTTCAAGGAACAAATAAAACTCATGTCGATGCAAAAGCGAAGATATTTGGTTTCATTACCTTTATTGAATTATGTCAGACATATATTTACAACAAAAATTTTGAAATGTTTCATTGACTCCAAAAATGTGAAGTGACTGATGCCGCTATATATGTTATTGTCGATCATCTGAAAACTTTATCGGCTGATTTAAAACAAATTGATTTCCCAATTTAGATAATGCAGCCAATGTTAGTGGATTTGTCTCATATTTCAAATATGCAGTATCAAAAAGAACTCGCAGAAATGTGAAATGATGGGTCAATTAAAACTTTATTTAATATAAAAGGAGCTATGGCATGGCTTTGTGGGGAAACCGAAATCAAATATCTAAATGCAACCAAATGTGCAAGAGAACTATTGTTACCATTTCCATCTTCATATTTAGCTGAATGCGAATTTAGTGCCATAAATGATTTGCTGCTAAAAATAAAAAAAAAAAGAAAGAAAGAAATCATCTGGATATAACAAAACGGGGAGACTTGAGACTGAAGTTAACTAAATTGGAACCTGACATAAAATCTCTTTGCAGCAAGTATCAAGCGCAAGGATCTCACTAAATTTAAATAATTACTAACAGTTACAATAATATAGACAAATCTTTCATTAAAATTATTTTGTACTTGAATTTCAGTTCTCCAATATATGTTTTGAACATTTACTTACTGTGTTTGCTCAATAATTTCCTAGTGATTTCTTCCTAAAACCTATCATTCAAGTTTCTTTAGTGAACATTTCAATTTTTGAATATTAAAAATTAAGTATATGTTGGGGGGGGGGGGGAATAAGAATTTTAGAAAGGCTTAGGTGGGGTTTAGCACAAAAAGGTTGGGAAACACTGGAATAAGCAGTGCACAATTTTTGTGAAAATCATGTGGCAGTAAAAATGATAATATGAATGATGAGTATACAGAAAAAACATGAAATAGCACGGCACATGACATACTTGCGCTCAACTCTCTCCACCTCTCGTTCTTTTTTTTTTTGGGGGGGGGGGGGGGGGGGGGGTTCTTTCACACACACTAACTCTCTCGTTGTCTCACCTCCCCACCCACACACATATCCACCCCCACACACATCTCCCCACCCCCACGCCACTTACACACCCCCCTCATCCACATTCCCATCCACCCACAAATCCCACTACCCACCAACACCCATCCACCCAAAAAACATACCCCCATCCACAGGTCCCCACCCAAAACACACATCACCCACCCACACATCCTCATCCACCTGCACATCCCCCCACCTACACACACATCCCCAAATGGGAAAATTGTGAAAATGAAAACAATATGTTATACATTGTATAACGAAGAACAGATTATGCAATTCAATAAAGAATCTAATTCCTAGAATTGACTTAAACATGATGAAATACGCAGTGCTCTCTCTCACACACACACGCACTCACTCGCTCTCATTCTCTTACTCTCACACACTCTCTCTCTCTCTTTGTCTCATACTACTCTCTCACTCACTCACTCTCTTACATCCTCTCTTACTCACTCACTTTCACACTCTCACAACACACATACACATTGTGAAAAATGATACCACTAGGTGACTTATGGAGGCATATAGTCGGGTCGGTATGGAATAAGTATTTAAAGAGTTTTTAGTTGAATGTGTAAGGACTCATTTGAGTTTTAAGATCTGTTGGAAGGTCATTCCATAAGTGGGCACCAGAATACGCAAAGCAAGTTCTGTATAAGTCCAATCTAGGTTTTGGGACATATAATAAATTTAAGCACTTGCTGCTCATTGCATGAGATTGAATCAATGGTTGAAGATACTCTGGGGTATTTTTAGATATTACTTTATTCACCAATTTGGCTTTGTTAAAAAGGAAACACTTTCAAAGTGGAAGAAGCCTTAGATAACTATAAATTATCGCTTTCAGCGTGTTTTGTGCCAGAAACTAGATGTATAGCCCGCTTTTGAAGAGAACAAAGTCGTTTCATATTGAATTTAGGGCAACCATCCCAGACTGGGCAACAATAATTGAGATGAGATTGAATATAGGATGTATTGAATAACTTTTGCGTGCTTTCATCCAGGAAGTGCTGAATTTTAGCAAGTTGGTGTACTTTCTGTACTATTTTCTTGGTAAGGACGTGGACATGGGAGCTCCAATTTAAATGTCTATCAATTAAAAGGCCTAATAACTTATGTTCATTTACATTAACTATAGGTAATGTGTCTATGCGGAGTTCGAGCACTGCCCCAGTTACGGCTAGTGTCTGAAGTTTTTGTCTGGTCATTATTAGCATGGATTTGATTTTGTCTATGTTAATTTGCATGCGGTTTTCAATGCTCCATCTAGTAAGATTATCAAGTTCTTTTTGTAGATAACTTTCTAATTCACTACGGTTCTCCTGACTAGCATATACAGTACAATCGTCTGCAAATAGATCACATGTAGTATTGAGACATAGAGGAAGGTCATTAATATAAACTGTGAAAAGTAGCGGACCTAGTATTGAGCCCTGCGGCACACCAAAATTAAGCTGTGTGGGTCTTGATAGATGGTTGTTAAAGGACACGACTTGTTGTGTTGGATAAAAATGACGTAATTAGGTTCACCATATTGGCACTAGTCTTCATTTGTTTCAATTTGCTAATTAAAATAGTGTGATCTACTATATCAAAAGCTTTTTTAAAGTCTACAAACACCGCTCCACAAATGTTGCCATTGTTGATGTTAAAATGTCAGTTATCAGTCATTTTTGTCAAGCACGATGGCAAGAATATTTAGGTCGAAACCCAGATTGGCTGTCAATTATTAGACTGTTAATTAAATGGTGTAATGTTTTTTATGAATGTGCATTTCTTATGGCTTTGATAGCGATGAAAGTAAGGAAATAGGTCTATAATTACCCAAGACACTGTTACCATTTGAGCCATTTTTAAACAGAGGATAAACTTTAGCAATTTTTAATGCCAATGGGAAGTAGTTTTTGGCCAGGCATTGATTATATATGAACGTTAAAGACTCACTAATGATTGGGGTGGCACAGCGAAGAATTCTCTTACTGATCCCATCTAGGCTGTGTGAGTTTGCTGCTTTAAGGTTTGAGAGATATTTATATACTTCAGCAACTGACATAAAGGGAATCTCAGCGGGAATATTTCTAGTGTACTGCTCCTCACAGAATGATGACAATGAACTTAAATTACATGATGAATTTGGTATTGAAGACTTTAGATTCTTTATTTCCGATTGAAAGAAACAACTGAGATCCTCGCATGTTATAGAGTTTGGTGTTGCAGACTCTGATGAGTGTTTCTTGTTGGTCAGCAAATTAATAGCCTTCCATATATTTGTGCTGTTTGATTTAACTTTATTTATTAGTCTGAATGTCCTGACCTGCCATCAGCGCAATGGAATTATAGAGTGAGCCCTAGTGCCTTTTTGGGCATGTTGACTGCTATTGGCTGTGTAATATTTTAAACAGTGGCTATGCTAGTAGCATTCCCTCTGAGTATGGGGTTGAAGCTGTTGACAATGAAATACCTAACACCTGTAAGGGAAACATCCCCAGCCAAGGTCTAGTCACTGCCAGTCCATATGTCATATGTTGAATCATGACCTGGTTGCATGCTAATATGCCTCTCTGCAGATGTAACGTTTCAGAACAGGTCTTGCACACTCTGCTTATTTCTGAGCTTGGAGAGGGGAAGAAGAGTTCTGCAGCAGTCTACATGGATATGGTACTTTGATCCCAAATCGGGAGACAGGTCTCAACATCAACCTCATTCCAATAGATGGAAGGCCTCTTCAGGGCTCAGATGACCTAAATGTTCATACATAAAAAACTCATTCTTTCAGAAGATTCACAAACACAAAACAACTCGTGACAATTGTGTAATGTGTCATGGAGTAATAATCGCTCGCTGGTTTGAAGAAAAAAGTGTTCAGGCCCCGTTCAACTGTCAGTCTGTTGACATATTATAATTGGGGCCTTTATGGAGTTTCCGTTCTGCACCTGCTTGTGGAGATAGAGTTGCATATTTTGCTTCCTAATTTTTTCTGTGCGTTTCTGACTCAGTGTTGTTTTCTACAAACTGATGGAAAAAGACCTTAGACTTGTAAAAACCATATATTGGAAACAACAAGCTGCCATCAGAATTGATAACGATGTAGGTCAATATCAGCTATTAAAAGATTTCTGAGACAGGGATGTGTAATGTCTCCAGGTCTTTTTTCCCTGTACAATGAAAATATTTTCAGAAATATAGAAGATATGGAAGGAATCAACATTGGGGGACGATGCATCAATAACATGAGATATGCAGATGACACAGTCTTGATTGCAGACAATGAACAGGACCTGCAAAATTTAGTAGATGCATTTGTTGCACACATTGAACTAAGATTAGAACTGAATATTAAGAAGACACAGATTATGGTCGTCATTGGGAAGAAGGAAGTACCACAATGTGACATATGAATAAATGGGCATATTCTTAAGGAAGTGAATTGATACAGTTATCTTGGCACAGTCATAACATTTGATGGGAGATGCCTTGAAGAGATTAGAACAAGAATTGCCATTGCGAAGGTAGCCTTTTGCAAGATGACAAACATACTGACCAATAGAACCTATACTTTTGTAAGGATGTGAAGCATGGACAATAAGCAGTCAAGCTGTGGAAATGTGATTTCTGAGGAAAATGCAAAAAATACCATGGACAGATGAAAAACCAATGAACAAGGCCTTCAAGAAACAAATTAAGATCATAAACTGTTAGAGCCATTAGACTTAGTCAAAGTTTTTGGGTATGTTATGAGAAGAAATGACTTGGAGAACTTGGTGATGACTGGCAAGATCGAAGGGAAGAGGCCAAGGGGAAGACTGAGAAGTAAATACCTGGATGGCTTGGCCACGTGGCATGGTCGAGACAGAAACACTGAGCTGATCCACGACTCTGGTGATCGAGTGAGATGGCAGAACATGACAGCCCATGCTTATCGGCATGGCACATGATGGATGGATGGTTGTTTTCTTCTTTGTCGCTGCTTGACATGTCTGGTCAGGTTCATCAGGAGGGAAGAGAAAGATACAATGAAGGGAGGTTGGATCATGATCTCCACTGTGATAAAGTCTGCTGAGAACTCAATATTCTGACACTGCAAGGAGTCACTGCAAGGTCTCATGATAGTAGTTGACAGCAAAAATGTGCTTGCAAAAATGTGACAGCAAAAATGTACTGTAGAGAGTGACCCCCATCGGCATGCTTGGAATGTGTGTTCTTGTCTACTGGGATAGATCCATGTCATCACCAGCCCCAGTTAAAAATTCAATGTGCTAAATACATATGGAATGGGAGAGTGGGAAGAGAGAGAAACACAAAGAATAGAGAGAGAGAGAGAGAGAGAGAGAGAGAGAGAGAGAGAGAGAGAGAGAGAGAGAGAGAGAGAGAGAGAGAGAGAGAGGAGAGAGAGAGAGGAGAGAGATGGGTAAGGGGAATGTCATCATTATAAACCAGTGGTTTATGTCAAATTCCAAACTATATGCTGGGAGTGAACCAGTCATCTTCTGAACCTGTGGCAGACACCAAAACCTCTCAGCTACCTTCCCCAATTTATAATAAAATTCACCCCACCCTCTTCACTCCTACGTACCCCCTTAAAAATGAAAGACTCTAGAAACACAGTTTGAAACTATTCAACTAAAGTCACTCCATATTTGCTTCTAGCTGGGCAGAATGACCTTATGTTTGTCATTACTGAAACCATGTTAAAATCCTGAACAATTGCAGCAAGTTTGTCATTACTGAAACCATGTTAAAATCCTGAACAATTGCAGCATGTCTTCTTCTTGGTGATATTTTTGCAAAACGGTATCAAAGGAGAACTGCTTCAGATACTTCTGAAAATGCTAAACCACTTTTTGAATTCACACTGAACTAACCATTTATAATGATTGTTATTCCCACACTGTATGTCACAGATAGTTGTTACTTAATCCCACTCTATCATAGCAATTGCTAAAACCCCATCTGATTGAATCATTTAAAAATAATAACGCTGACAGCAAGTGTAAAAGAGTACTTAAAGTCTCCTGCTGACTTGGATGAACATTGTACTCACCCTGGCTAAGGGACTTCTCTACAAGTTCTCTGTTGCCTTTAATTACTGCTCTCTTGAAGTCATCCATGGATAGAATGTCTGTATGATGATACCTGAGATTTGCAGGCTTAGATGTAAATGTCTCTTTTCTGAAGCCATTGTCTGACCTGCTGGGAACAGAGTGTGCAATAAAACAAATTGTAATCAAGATTAATCCTGATTCTCTGAAATCCTGTATGTCCACGTGAGAAGCACAGCTGCACGAGATTCGGCAACGGATTGTGTTGCGTTGGTTACTTACGGGGTATGGGAGCCAGTCGCTCAGAAAGCAATGGCAAACTACTGAGCATAATCTTGCCAAGAACATCAAAAACAGCTGAAAAATGCTGGTGGTGACTGCAACGTCCTGTATGGGATAAGCAACTTTAAAAAACAATCATGATTAGTACTCACAGGTCACCAAGAAAACCTTAAAATCTCATCTCATCTTGTTCCTCTTGTACCTTGCGGTGTTGAGCTGAAGCATACACAGCAAAAGAGTGCCCGTTTATGAGCTCTAGTTTTGTTATTCCCTCTGTCCATCATTTACATGACTGGCCTCTTCTTCTGGTTCCATTTGGAAAGAACAGGACTAATACAAGGGCAATTAAATGAAGTTACTAAGGGAAGTTACACATGACTCGACCAAACTCTTCATATAAACCAAACCAAACTGTCACCTGTGTGTAACTGTATCCCTTAAGTGAAGTAACAAATTTTGTGTTGTTGTTTTTCCATCAAGAATGATGATGACATTTCATTTAATCCAGTGGGGTTGAAAGAATGGAGCCGTGAGTTCTAAGATGGCTGATAAGGCCTATTTTGGCTCGAAATGTTCTTTGACAATGTGGACAAAGAATGCTTGATGTTTTCTGCAGTGGTTTTTCTGTTCTGTCTTTTCTTCACAGCTCTTGCAGTCCTGGTTGCCTCACAAGTGACTGCACCCTTGCGTAATGATGTACGCCACGAATTTCAGTCTCTGGCTGCAGTATCCCAGGTGTCATGATTAATTCCAAAAGCATTCAGTGAGATTTTCAGAGTGTCTTTAAAGCGTTTCCTCTGGCCGCCTTGGGAGCGTTTACCACAACACAACTCGCCGTAAAAAATTCGTTTAGGAAAGTAACAAATACTAACATCACAACCTACACAAGGAAGGTCACTGTTGATTGATTGATTGATTGATTTAGGAATCGACATCACAGCATTTGGGGCATTCCCATAAGTGCTCCGTCCCCATCCTCAGTAGCCAGCGAAGAGTTCCAACACTAATAGTACCAGTAGCAATCTGATTATAAGTCCGTCTCGCCTTTCCTCTGAGCGTTGAGCGTCGGCCAGATCCCCTCGTCACTCCTAGCTGTCTCATTCTTGCCAGACCATGGTAATCCATTTGCTCCACCGAGGTGTGCACATGCTCCCACAAGGCTGCAACCACATCTGCCTTGTCATGTATCAATACTCCACCAAGTTCTGCAGAGCCAGCCAATCTGTCCGCCTGTTCATTTCCCAGCACACCGGCATGCCCCGGAGAAAAGATCCAGGCGATGCTTGTCACCCGTGACCTCCGAAGCGAAGCAAGCCACTCTGCACGAAGCCTGCCCGTCCTCACCCTCGTCAGCATGCTTTCTGAGTCAGTTACAATCACGATGTGTGTGTGTGTCGTATTCTCCATCCAGCGGAGAGCCACAGTGACTGCCTCCACCTCCATTCTTAAGCTGGATGTTGTGGTATTATATGCCAGGCTCTCCTGCCCCAAACATCGACCATTAGCTTTGGCTATGAACCCCCAGCCACTTCTCTCACCTCTTGACACCGAACCATCTGTGTAGATAATCACATCACCCGAGTGAGCATTGTACTGAATTAGTTGCTGGATTTCCACTTCCGTGGCCCCTGCTGGCCACTCCCTGCTTAATGTGATTATAACTCCGCACAAGTCTGACTGCTCCGCTGGCACTCCGACCCACTCCTCTCCACGCCTAATAATCTCCAAGGGGCACACCTGTCTGATCGTATCCTCCGCCTGAGCCATCCATGATTTCCCTCTTATCGGTCGCTGACTCTTAACTGCGTCCAGCGCCTCATGCAGTGGGTGGTCTGTGTCTGCAGCTACTCTGAGGTATGCCTTCGCCTGCATCACCTTGAGCCTGCCAGCAACAGTCGGCAGACCAAGGATGTAACGCATACACACTACTGGGGTGTCTCTAGTGCATCCCAGAATTACCCGCATAGCTTCGTTCTGTATGCGCTCCAACTTCACCAGCTGACTCTCTGAGACAGTGAGCAGACCCAATATATAATCAATTACTGAGAGGATCAAGTGCTGGTATAGTGTGAAAAGCATTCTCTGCTCTGTGTCCATTGCAGCCAGTTTTAAGTGCACTGAGTCCCTTTTGAGATCTTGTCACAACCGTCTCCACATGGTCCTTGAAGGATAGGCTCCTGTCAAATGTGATCTCCAGATACTTCAGTTTGTTTTCTCTGCTGACATTTCTACCATCTATCGCGAGGCTTGGGACATCAGCTCTTACAATCCTGTTGTCCAGAGAGCACCACAAAACCGCCACCTTTTCCGGGTGGATGACAGCACTCATTTCTGTGCACCAGTCAATCACTTTATCTACTGTCGCCTGTAACTCCTGGGCTGTTTGCTCCCTATCTCTCCCCTGCCTATATGCAAGAATATCATCTGCAAATGTTAGTATTCTTCCAACCCCTGGTGCTTCTAGGTTTGCAATCTTGCTCGTATACACATTAAAGAGCACCGGTGAGACTGCAGATCCCTGTGGCAGTCCCGGGGTTAACATATGTGGCTCTGAGGTCCATGCGCCCAGACGGAGAGCAACCCAACGAGAGTTCAGGACGGCTGCTATCCAGTTCACCAACCAGGGATTGACCCCCTTCTCCATCAGTGCGGTCATCAAAATATCATATCGAACTCTATTGTATGCATCCTCGAGATCAAGCGCTACCGCCATCGTTTCCTGTCTACTCTGGAAACCCTCATAAACATCAAAGGCAAAAGTGGCTGCATTTGACCAGGTATCTTTTCCTGGCCTGTAGCTCCAAAGGCCTCTTGGAAGCAGCTTCCCCCTTTCCAAAAAATCCTGCAGCTTAACAGCGACTATCTTCTCTAAAACCTTCCCAAAAGTATTTTGAAGGGTGATGATCCTAAAACCGCTAAGCTTTGACTGATTTTGGGAGAGGGAAGGTCACTGTAGGACTGGCTACTTCATTCCGTAGAAAAGCTTAGCTGCATAATCCAACCAACCATGAAATCAGACAGAAGAGCATGAGGTAGTTGTGGGTCTATGCTCCACTGGGTTGGGGGAAAGTCAAGAAGAATAAGAAGAAGAAGAAGAGGAAGAACTGTAACAAATGCAGTAGAAGCATTTTGCATTGTTTTTATTATTACTAATTACTTAAAACAATTTTCAGTTTTCACATATATTTTAATTGTTATCTCCAAATGTGTGTATGTTCACCTAAATGATTCAAATACAGGGATTATTTTCTAGTTTCTCAAAATGTGTCTTATCTGGCTTTCTCAAAATGTGTCTTATCTAGTGCCAACATGATCTCTGCACTTGGAATTCATCTAGCACTTTGCACTCCCTAATGGCGAAGCTGGCATATCCTCTTAGTCCTTCTGTTCAGACTAGGCACCAAAAACACAAGGAAAAACTATTAGAGACAAGACATACGCATGCGAGGCATTACAAGGGGTTTCAAGGAAGAGGAGGGCATGGAATGAGATTACCGAGGGTTTATGCACTATCCCTCTGTGCATTCAGGCCTCCTACACAATGTGATGGCCCTATTACCTCACAGACCCATAGCAAGAAACTGCTTTGTGACCCCAGCAAAATTTATGCTTCACAGGGAGGTAAATAACAAAAAAAAAAGGAGTTAACGTGTTTTACTTTACTAAATTAATGTTACTTACTTTGTCCATGGAGCAGACTTCTTTTCAGCTCCATTATGCACCTGATTCTCAGCATTATTATGTACCTGATTCTGAATCTGTGTGTTTCAAATAGATAGAGAAATTAATTATATTGTTATATTATAGTTACTGTTATATTAGAGTTATATAGATCTTATAGTAATATAATTATGTATTAAAATATAGATTATGAACCTGTTTGTTTAAGACAGATTGAGAAATTAATTATATAACTATATTATAGTTAGTGGAAGCAGTCGGTTTTGCATTGATTTTGATGGTATAAAGTGTTGACTATTCAGAAAGCAATGATAAACTACTGAACTACTATTGCCTAGTAAACTACAAGCAGCCAATACATGCTGGGGTCAATTGCAACGTCCTGTAAAGGGCATGCAACTAACATCAGGGGTAGACAAAACTAAAATAATTCAAGAGCTAGCCACCTTTTTTTTCAGGAATCAACACATTTTTGTTGTAAATTCATCATCATCATGCCCTGCCAACTGGGTCTAGGAGTCCATGCATAACCACAGATCTCAGTCCCTGGTGTTCTGGATCAATTCTACTGATGATATTCCTCCCTGCCAATCTCCCCAGTCCATCCAGCAGCATTTCTCTCCATCTCTCCCTATCTCTTCTAGCACTGATCTTCCCAGTCATCATGATGATGGACTAAGAAAACTGAATTTTCAGGCTCCAGGTCAACATGGCTAGGCACCATGGCAACTGAGTGCCTTGTGTGCCACTGATTGTTCTGGTTTATTTTCCTTATTTTCCATCCACTGTCTCTCTTCATTTAGTATTTCAATCTTCTTATACCACAATGTGCCGGTCTCCCTGGTCTAGAGGTTACACAACTTTCTCCGTAATCTTGTATACTCTCGTCAGAATTGGTAGCGGTTCTCTCCACGTTGGTAACTTACGGAGTATGTGAGCCGGTCGCTCAGAAAGCAATGGCAAACTACTGAGCGAAATCTTGCCAAGAAATCAACAATCAGCTGACAGATGCTGATGTTGACAGCGATGTCCTGTAAAGGATATGTGAAAAAAAAAAAAAATATACCACAATGTAGCTCTTGTATTGTCAGTTCAGTTTGTTGTTGAGTTGGTTGTCTCTTGCTGTTTGCTGATGAAGGTTTGTTACCACAACTTACTCTGTTTTTTGTAATTGTGATTTAGTAAAGCTTACTTGTGTTTTTCAATTGTTTACATATAGCACCAAAGTTGATCCACAATGTGTATGCACCAGCATCATAGACTGTAATATTGGGGGTGTGTGGTGGGTGTGTGTGCACCAGTATCATAGACTAATATTGGGGGTGTGTGGTGGGTGTGTGTGCACCAGTATCATAGACTGTAATATTTGGGGGTGTGTGTGCACCAGTATCATAGACTGTAATATTTGGGGGTGTGTGTACAAGTGATGAGTATCCAGGTCATGACTCCTGAGTATCTACAGATTTATTCTTAAGTAGGCCAACTTTGCCTAAAAATGTACCACGAAGCAATAGAGAAGAGAACAAAGGTGAGAAGCCAAATGATCCAAGCGCTGTATGTAATTTTTCAAGATGATAAAAACAAATTATTGTGTTCTAGATGAAAATAAAAAACAACATTGAAGGCCGTCATCATCATCTTCCACTTTTGCCATCAAGCGCCATGGGGCGGAATAGTTGATGTTCCAGCGCCAGATGGGTGGAACTGCATAGTGTCATTCCGTGTGATTGTACAATGTCTTTGATATTGTCAATCCATTTTCTTCTTGGGCATCCTCTTGTTCTTGTATCAGATCTTCTTTGATGTAGTGCCAGTGCTGGTAATTGATGGTTTTGCATTAAAAATAGTGTTTCTAAATTCCCTCAGTCGCACAAACAAAAATTTCAGCAGTCATGGTTGGAACTACTACCGTGATTATGCCATTAAGAAGGAATTGCAAAGTTATTTTACCAACACTGCAGAAGAAATTTCAATAGTTGTGTTTGGATGATCAGGGCCATTTAAATTGGAAACATAAAAAGCACAACAAATCCTATAGGTATGTCAAGTAACAGAAGGCTGAAAGTACAAAGAAAGATCCTAAATGTCCTTCTTTAGTAAAATGCATTTTAAAAAGTGGATGCTAATATGCTGTGACATATGAATGTATATTTCATAGCTTTGTCAAAAATTATACGCCCTACTCTGACTTTGAAGATTTGGTTGCACTGTTAACCAAGCTAAATAATGAAGAATGTGAATGAAAAAAGGTGAAGATAATTTATTTTGTTCATTGCCTCATATCCTCCTGAAGATTTATTTAGTTTGTGAAATAAAGGAAAGCTAACATATCAGTATTCAGTATCTTACTGGATGGACATACAGACAGATTTGATGATGAGGGACTGATATATATATATATATATATATATATATATATATATATATATATATATATATATATATATATATATATATATATATATATATATATATATATAATATTTGTTTTACCAGGGAAAGGAAGATGATGGAGACATTTCTTTCTATTCTGTCACTGGAGGATGCAACAAGTGACAGGTACTTGAGACTGAGAGCTCTAGAGAGTGTGAATAACTAAAGTAATTTAATGGCTCATTAAAAAATATGTAATTTGTTTTAAGTTTTAATTTGTTATATGAAGAGAGGCTGGCCGAGTGTCTAGAATGCCGGATTCTCCTTAGGGAGATCCGGGTTCAAATCCTCTGTAAGGTGTGGAGTTCTTTTTTGTCAGGGGCAGAGAATTGTATGGATATTTTGCTCTGGCCATGCAGGGGTGCAGGGGAATGAAAAGGCTGATAGGCTAGCAGGGAATGCACCTCTTGGTGGTAGATTGCCTATGGACAAGGGAGAGGTGGTCATGCGCTTGTGGGACCAGGTGGAGAAGACGGGGGAACAGATTGCGAAACCATATGCGGAAAGAATGAAATTGCGGGGGATTTGCAGGGGTTCTGGAAGAATCTCAAAACTGAGAGGGAAGACCAGGAGAACTTTTAATCAGATAGCGGTGGAACGATTAGTAGTGTGACTCTTCGCTGGCTGTTGAACGAGGGGACAGAGCATGTATGGGAATGTCCTGAGTGCAGTGATGTCGGTTCTTAACTCATCTCAACTCCGTCGGGGGCAAAAAGAAGACTCTAGCCTGCATAGTTTGCGGCTACTGCACTAGTCAGGCGGCCTTAATTCCTCAGGCTCAAGACTCCCCTGCCATACACGCAAGATACTATATATTATAGGTTTTTTTATCATAATCATACCATGACCCAAAATGAAACCGGAAGTTATACGCCGCGCCACCCCAAGCTTATCCATTGTCTCCCAAAATGGCTTCTGTACAGACCATTCATGCTCCCTACGTCATTCATTCATTCAAATCTCGCGTGACAATAACAGATTATCTTCAGCAGACAAGGTTGGTCTAATATTCCGTGCAAAGTGATTGGTTCAAATTATGGCTTTTTAATCAATTTAATTATTTGCTGCAAAGAAAGTAATGTTATTTTCTAGAGCTTGTATTGTTTTATTTTTAGATAGATTTTCAAATCCTGCACATATTTTTACATATATTTGGAGAGTTTCATCGCCAACCATCTTCCACCTGTGGTATAAAAAAATATTTTGTGAATGGAAAGCCAAGATGGCGACCGACGTGAATAATCTGAATATCGATCGGAAACTACTAAAGTGAAAGAAGATACAAGCTTAAAGATTATTAATAATTTATTTGTATACTTTTACTATTTATTTATCATTTAACATGACGGAACATATTGATGAAGTCGGATTTCATATCCGTCAATGACCAGTTTGATACAAACTCAGGTGGACCGGAAGCTGAGAAAATGAGATACGTTGAAGAGCTCCAAAAAGTATGGGGAACATGATAAAATCGTAACTATTTCGTCTTCACAAAAATGTTAATATCTCCCCTTAGAACTGACATACAGGCATCATTGAGGTACCATTAATTAGATTTTGTTTTTCAAGGCCTATCTACTGTGGTGGTCTCATTAGTAAATACTCAAATTGAAAATCATGATTGAACCCGCTTTATATTACTTTTTTGGCAGTAAATGACAGACAGAAATGACAGATTTGTGTTTTTCTTAGCCAATGTTAAAAAAAATATGCTGGCCCCTGAGGGAAAGGGGCTCCCTCCTGAATCATGTTTAGACTTGTCTATAAATGATCTTAGCGAAAAGGCCGAGAAGCGACTTTTAACTTTACTTTTACTGCGTTCCAGCAATTTCATTTCTCAAAATATTTTATTAAATATTAATATTAATTATAAATTGGGCACTCTTCTGATCGACGGTCCCAAATTATTTAGTGTAAAATGCATCTCTTATAGGGCCTAATAAGGTCATTTGACCTGAGTGTATATCTAAATCTTGTGCTACCGACGACAGTGAGGGCCCTCCGGGCCCAGACACATTTATTGTATCCATCGATCAGTCTAGCAGTCCGTGACACACTAAACCGGAAGTGATCGACAACACATTCAATGCTCGTTCCGATATGTATAATTTTTTTACCCCGCAGATATACAGACACAAGAATTTAGAACATGTTTTCCGACAGTGTTTTTAATTAATTAAACTTTAGTGCCACAATTTCCACATATAACTCTGAAATATTATTGGTACGTATTTCCATTTTCTCAGTTCTATATTTTAGTTATTAGTTCGTATTTTTTATTATATCAGCTTATGAGGCCCTGTAAGGGATGCTTTCTTTCTACGCTAAATCAATAATTTTTGGGACCGTCGTTCGGTATATATATAATATATATTTAAATATATGAGACGAGAATGAATATTGTACTAACATATTCCGTGCTGAGGTGACTCTGAGAATTTAATTCTTTCATGCCTTCTTGATATAACGGCTCATTGCCAATAAATCCATCATCAAAATCAAAATCATCATCTTCTTCGGCAGGCATGTACGACATTTTTCAGTCTTGAGAAAATCGAAAGTGCGAGTACTATTTCTTATTATCCACACTTTCTCCTGCCGCTCACTATAAAATAAGGATCATGAGATAATAAGAGAGGAAAAAGTAATTGATATTCAGTTGTGCATATCCAATATCGAAAGTAAAGTAACTTAGTAAGTATAAAGTATGTTTTCATTGAGTGATGCTACTTATTAAACTTACTTAGATGATTGGGATATCTTTTATTTCCCACAGGGATTTCTTCTCTGACAGCGTGTATATGGTGGCCAACTAATTAATGCCATTGTTTCTCCATATCATTTGTGTTCTGCTTTATTTATTTATTTATTTATTTTTGCTTAAGAATTTCGGCAAGCCATTTCTGCTGCATCCCATATCCGTATCCAGAGTAGTACTTACTAGCAATTTTGGTCAATATTTAAAAATTGGGTGTTTACTTATGAAATCATAACAGTTGGATACAGCTTGACAAGACGAATCCAACGCTATCTCAACTAAGAGTACATTAATTCTAAGCGGAGTTATGAATTTTTTGGTGACGTAATTTAATACTAGCTATTTCAGAATTATCGCCCTTTTTTTAGCTCTTCACTTTTTTTTGTGTACTTTCGCGAACTTTTTCGTCGTCAAACAATCACTTCCGCTTTGACCATGCACGGAAAAAAATTAATTAAACGACAGCAGTGTGGGACGATGAAAGGGGAAGTTATTATAATATATTCTGCATTGGGTGTTCTGCTAGACGGGAATTTATATTTAGCGGAAAAAACGATTTATCAGGATTTTATTTGGTTCTGTTCACGATTAGTAAGGTAATTTGTCACATAACTCCTTGTAGCATAAAGAAATGTTAAATTTTTATTGCATATTTGAGTTCCCCGTTCAATTTTACATAAATGTGCCAAGTTGCAACATCCCCTTATTCGTCCTTCGTTAGGAAATATTTTTTTAAATAAAGCAGCATAGCCAGTCATATTGAGAATGAATAGACTCCTCTGAATAGCGCATCCACTTTGCAAAATTCTATCTGCGGCGACACCCACGCTATAGTATAGTAATACTATTATGCTATTAGTATTATAGGTGATCCTTTGATTATTTTATAATTTGAACCCTCAGTTTAATTACTAATTAATATTTCAGCATTTTACATGACTGAAAATAATTTTGAAAGCCAGTTTTCAGACCCGTCTGTAAACTTGTAAGGTGTTACAGTTAAGTAAGGAGTACTTTTTTTTCTAAGCTGCGCTGCAGCACTTATTTAAATTTAAATACAGTACTGTAAAATAAGTTATATGTTTTAAATAAGTTAATATTTAATTATTAGTTGCTGACAATTAGATACAGAACAGTGTGCTGTAATTGTAGAGCAGAAGTAGAAATAGAAATCAATTTTTAGTGAACAGTTAATTATTTAATATTTTAATTTTTTTATTATTTAATATCTTAATAATTAATTAACTGCTGCTTAATTTGTGCAGCAGTTACAAACTTAGTTACTTACATTAATGTTTATAATATTTAATCAACAAAAGAAAGCTGTCGCAATGCAGTTAGTACATAAAGACAATATGATACATTTTCATGAATTGTTCTTTCACTAACGACGAACATTTCACATGACATTTAATTAATATAATAAATATGCAGCTATTTTTAACTAGCAATTAGGTCACAGCACATCATAACAAAAAGTCTTATAAGTCAAGTGCATCTTTGTCAGAAACTCTGAGACTCTTGTGCTTTGTACGATGCTTTCGCCAGGCTGCTGTGTGGAAAGAGACTTAGCAAACCTGGTGCAATGAAGTTGATCCTCTCATTCCTCTCGACATTCTATCGAAAGAGGAATATTACCTTTACTTTCCTGTTACCAAATCATAAGTAGAAACCCCATTTAAAAATATTCTCTGTATATGCAAATACTAATAATAATCATCATCAAGTGCCGGCTGGCGTAGGCGTTCATGGCTTTCCACAAATCTCGGTCTTTGGTGTTCTGGATCCTAATACTAAATTATATTATACACCTGCGTTATACACCTGAGAGAAGTGAGGAGTCTCGTTCATGCCAACGAACCAGGCAAGCTAATACAGGAAAGTACTCTTACTAATAATTTAATATATTAAAAAAATTAGTTGTGAAACATAAAAAGCAATTAACCAAAGAATGGCCATCACTTGTGACACTCTTTCTTGAACCATTTCCTGTGACATTCAAGATTCTGCCTGTCACACCTTTGCCACAGCCTGTGTCAATTTGATAAAACAATTCAGATGCACACCTTCCTGTCGTGAGTTTCTATATATTTGAATAACGAAGACACAAACAATAGATTGCACGATTTATTGCCTGGCATATTTCGCTGCATCTCGTCAGGTACATACTGCAGAAATCTGAAAATATAAAAAATATAAAATTACACAGACGCATGATATATGGCTCAACGTTGTCCGTTTACAAATAAACAAGCCATGGTAATAGAAGGCAACTAATAAACAATTGGCGGCCATTTTAAATTGTTAATTAGGTCAGGGCACATCCTATAAAAAAAATAAATAATACGTCAAGTTAGGCCTCACCGCCCCGGACGCAATGATATATGGCACAACATTGTCCGTTTACAAATAAACAAGCCACGGTAATAGAAGGCAGAATTTCTCAAGTTTCCAATCTTAGGGCCGCGATAAATCCTGACTTATCAGTTAATTCTTCATTGCACTTCCTGGTATTAAATTACGTCACCATATAATTCATAACTCCGCTTAGAATCAACGTACAGTCTTCGTTGAGATACCGTTGGATTCGTCTTGTCAAGCTCTATCTAACTGGCAGCTCTCTTCCAACGGAAAGTAGTTTTTAGATGTGGCAGTTGGACTTCGGAACCAACAACAATATATCCTGGCCTACCACAGGGATCACCATTATCTCCGGTACTGTTCAACGCCTACACAGTGAGAATCACCAGTGAGCAGATAACTGGACCTGGCAGGACATTGTCATATGCCGATGATGTTTTAGTGTATCGTCAGGGTAAGGATAGAGAGGAGGTTGCTGTGGAGCTACAAACCGAACTCAATCGCATAAGTACTTGGTGTGATGAAGCTGGGGCAATGGTCAACCCAACAAAGGCAACAGTGACTTGGTTCTCGTTGAATAATCATATTGTCAACAATCCAACACCAACTGTAATGCTGTGTTCAGAGACGGTGGAAAGAACGCAGGCAATGAATTACCTGGGGATACGGTTTGATCGAAGCCTTGCTTATAATGTGCACATAGACCAGGTGATAACAAAGGCCAAGCGGGGTTTGGCAGCGATGCGGGTGATGGCGGCAGCAAACTGTGAGCAGCGCCATCTATGTCTTCTGTACGAGGGGCTGGTCATGTCTGTTTTGGAGTATGCAATGGCAATCCTGACTGTCAGCCATAAGCAGATAGAAAGGATGGAAAGGATACAGAATGAAGCTATGCGCATTATTCTTGGATGTACAAGAGATACAGCATGCAGGGCGATGCGCTACCTTCTTGATTTTCCAACCATTGAAGAGAGAATGCAAGTTTGCAGGGCACGCGCCTACCTCAGAATTAACGCAAACACACAGCATCCACTGCATAGTGAAATTAGGAAGGTGAAGGGCAGCAGGTTAAAAAGAGGACGGTCGTGGATGGGTCAAGCCGAGGACATTCTTCAACAGGTGTGTTCACTTGAGGACTTAGAACCTGGCGAGGAGTGGGTGCAAGTGCCAACAGACTTCTGCACATCCTTTTCAGTTTGCATCCAACTAGATAGAAAATGCAGACAAGAAAATCCGGCTGCTGTTGAGGCTGAAGTACAAGCATTGATTTTCGAGAATTCGCTAGACAGTGACGCGGTCATCTACACAGATGGGTCGGTCATCCGACATGTGAGAAGCTCATGGGCCTTTACAGCTCGGGCCGGAGGGAGAATTGTGAAGGAGGACTCTGGTGCTTTCACTGAAACCACAAGTAGCCTGACCATGGAAGTCATGGCAGTAAGTAAAGCAATAACATGGCTCGAGACACAGACATTCACTAGGGCTTGTTTCCTTAGCGACTCAATGAACATGATCAAGAGGATAGAGGAGGGGTCGATCCGAAGAGAATGGTTGCTGCCTCTGAAGCGGTCTCGGCTGGCAAAGATTAGTTTCATCTTCGTGCCAGGGCATGCGGGAGTACAAGGAAATGAGCGGGCTGACAAGCTCGCAGGTGAGGCTACTGTTGAGGGCGGACGCGCCATGGACCAGGCTGACATTCTGAATGCTCTACGAGAAGTGAGACTTTTGCAAGAACCAAGTGATGACTGTGAATCTACAACAATGGCCAGACTGCGAGAGCAGCAAATTAAAAGAGGGGTGGCCAAACAAGAACACTACGCAGGAAGCCAAAGAAGATTGATAAACCAACACAGAACTGGCGTCGTTAGCCGCTACACGCTGCGGGATTTGCTGAGGAGGGGATCCGAGCACTTATGGACTGAATGGTCCGATGTGCAACGAGGATGATCTGTTAACTAACTAACTAACTAACTGGTATGATTTCATAAGTAAAAACCCAATTTTTAAATATTGACCAAAATAGCTATTAATACCAGGAAGTGTAATGATGACCTAAGAGGTAAGGGAGATTTTATCGCGATTCATTAAATTGGAAGCTGAGAAATTCGTGCCCCGAAATCTGAGGAAGGCTAACCTCATTAAAAAATGCCAGCTGAAGCCGGAAGTGCCGTCCTACGGGTGGCAAAATAAAAATTGGCACTACGCATTTACGCCCGAGTGAAATGTCTCGTCCGAATGTCTCTTGTGCTAGGAACAGCTCTGACTACTTAGTTTCCGAATGCCGCTCTTGTTCGGAACAGCTCTGACTAGGTAGTTTTCCGAATGTCCGTCGTGCCTGGAACAGCTCTGATGGGCACAAAGACAAGCACATGTCGGAACCAAAAACTCGCTGAGTGGATACCGTCTGCAGACCGGTCTGGTTTGTGAGGGAACGGCCCGTGGTGAACGAAATGCCCAATATATTGAAGTGAGGATTTAAAGCAGCCATGAGCAGGACGTGACGATTCCCTCAGTGAGCCCAGCACCAGGGCGCTATGTGTCGGCCCTGCAACTATGGAAGCCACCTTGGATGGCGGAAAATGCTATGGACTGCCCCTGCCTTCACTTGAGGGATGATCGAAGTCTCCGATTGTCCCAACTTGACCAGCTGGGATGTGGACAGTACCACAAAAGTGAGAGTCTCCCAGGAATGCTAACCTGGTCAAAACAGCATGCTAAATGTCAGATGTGTTGGCCTGAAGGTTTCGACCCGAGGGTGCCTAACTAGACATACCGCAATCACATCTGAAAAAAACACTCCGGATGAACGCAAAGAAGAGATATTAATTAAATGTCATGTGAAATGTTCGTCGTTAGTGAAAGAACAATTTATGAAAATGTACTCATATTGTCTTAATGTACCAACTGCATTGCGACAGCTTTCTTTTGTTGATTAAATATCAAGCATTAATGTAAGTAAATAAGTTTGTAACTGCTGCATAAATTAAACAGCAGTTAATTAATTATATTGAATAATAAAAAAACAAAAATATTAAATAATTAAATAATCAGTAAAATTGATTTCTACTTTTGCTCTATAATTACTGTTCTGTATCTAATAGTGAGCAATTAATAATTAAATACTGACTTATTTTACAGTACTGCATTTAAATTTAAATAATTACATGCTGCTGAGCTGCTTACACAAACAGTACTTCTTACTTACACTACTTACAGGTTTACAGACAGGTCTGAAAACTGGCTTTCAAAAATATTTTCAGTCATGTCAAATGCTGAAATATTATACAAGTATACAGATACATTACTGCTACAAATACTACTTGTATTCTGTTTAATTTTAGTAGTTAAATTACCAGTTCTAATTATAAATAAATACAGGTCTGCTATAGTTTATTGTATGGGCGCCGCAATCTTGAATTTTATGTTATGACAGCCATGTCACTAAATATTTTTTCCTGAATGCCAGCAAAGTTGAAACTCTTCACATTTATGTAAAATTGAACGGGGGATTCAAAAATGCAATAAAAAGTTAACACTTCTTTAAGCTACAAGAGTTATAAGACACATTAGCTTACTATTCGTGAACAGACTCCAAAAAATTCAAGAAAAAACAGTTTCTCGGCTTCAAACTTTTGGCAGTTAAGAGAAGGACCTATACTGCAAATATCAGAGTAGGTTCCCCTTTCGTCGTACCATGCAGCTTTCGTATAATTCAAATCGAGCAGGACATGGTAACAACCGGAAGTGAATCGTTGGACGCAAGGAAAAGTACGGGAAATTTTAAACCCCCCCCCCCCCCCCCAAGGGCAAAGTTCAATAACTCTGACATTGCTAGTAGTACAGTCTAGTTGATGATAAAATAAATTTCTAATTTAAATTAGGTCTCAGTAGTTAGTTAATAATTAGTAGCATATATAATCATCATCATCTTCCACTTCTGCCATCAAGCGTCATGGGGAAGAATAATTTGCGCTCCAGCGCCTGATGGGCGGCACTGGATAGTGTCATTCCCTGTGATTGTACAATGATAACAAACAATCACAATGTCTTTGATGCCGTCAATCCATTTACTTCTTGGACATCCTCTTGGTCTCGTCGCAGATGATCTTAGACTTTGATGCAGGGCCAGTGATGGTAGTTGATGATGTTGCATTCTAACGACATGGCCAAACCACTTGATCTTCTGTCTTTCAATAAATGTGGCACACGGTGTTGATCTTACTATCTGTCTTGCTTGCTTGTGTTCGTTGGCTTGAGCTCCAACGCGAAGTCCTGTATGTCGGATGAAGGCATCCTGTTGTCCAACATCAGTGTGATGTCATACAGGACCTGAGGTTTGCGTGAGTATCCGTTGCTCCATGTCTGGCTTATTGGTGTGCAGACTGGTGGTTCCTCGCCGTACAGGCAGACACTCTCCGACTTCGGTGGAATCGGCGATCCTACTGACTTTAGCCAGGACCCTGAAGGGACCTGTTGCCCAGGACACTCGACGAGGATGCATTAATAGGTCTTGGCCAGTATATAACCTGGCCCTGGTGCCTTGGAAACACCTCTGCGTCCCACTGTCTGTCTGATAACAGCATTTTTTACTTGGTCTCGGATTGTTAAGTTGGCAGCTTTCCTCAGGCATCTCATCTCGCAGGTGTTGATTTTGCAAAAGTGTGATTTGGTCCAAGTTTGAGATTGGTAGCATAAGGTTGGTGTGAATATGCTGTTTATTATCTGTCGTTTTGCACGAGAGTCTCTGTGGCGAAGTGGTCAAGCCGTTTGACTCAGGCTCTAAAGTTCGTGGGTTTGATTCTGGGCCATGTCCTTCGGTTAATGAGTGAAATTGTTCGGAGACTCCTGTGGGTCATCACTAGAGCTATGGAGTTCGTGCTTTGTGTGATGCCTTCCGTGCTGCGGAAAGAGACCGAGTCATATGGGATAAAACCAGGTCAATGAAGTTGACCCTGCCGACTTTTAAGCGACTTTGTTTTTTGGTCGTTTTGCGGACATGGGTATACTTGGATGTTTCAGTAAGGGTGATAGTTGGTATGTAAGTGCACTTGCTTTTTGACATCTGATTTTGATTTCTCTGTCCAATCTGCTATCTTCTGTGATCATACTTCCAAGATATTTGAGTTCTTTAACTTGTTTCAGGGTTGTGCTATTTATCTGTATACTAAGTGGACCAGGCGATCTGCTAACTTGCATTACTTCAGTTTTGGCTGTGTTTATACTCATATTATATCTGCTGCATGTTGAACTCAAATTATTAATATGATTTAGTAGCCTGCCATCGTCGCTGTAAAACAGGCACTGATCATCTGCAAATAGAAGTTCACTTATTTCCTATCAGTATTTGAAAATTGGGTGTTTACTTATGAAACAATCACAGTTGGATACACATTGATTAGACGAATCCAACAGTATCTCAACGAAAATTGTACGTCGATTCTAAGCAGAGTTATTAAATATTTTTTGTGTCATGATCTACAATCAGGAAGTGCAAAGGAATCTACACCAATGTGTTAGTTCTTTTCGCGGTCCGTAAATTGGGAGCTGAGAAATTTTGCCTTCTATTACTGTGGCTTGATTAATTTTAAACGGACAACATAATACCTTTTATCACTGCGTCCGGGGTGGCGAGGCCTAACTTGACATATTATCTTTTTCAATATGATGTGCCGTGACCTAATTAACAATTAAAAATGGCCACCAATTGTTTATTATTCATTAAAAGTCTGTCACATTGCTACAAACCTGGCACGATGTATATTTTATTGTGCATTTTGATAACAGGAAAGTAAATGTCACATTCTTCTTTCGATAGAATGTCGAGAGGATTGAGTGGATCGACTTAATTGCACCAGGTTTTACCCCATGTGGCTCGGTTGAATGAGTAAGAACGCGTGGTCTTAAACATCTGTTGTGCGGCTGCCGAGGTTAGGGGTTCAACCCCTACCCTGGACAGTTGGACTAAAATGTTGACCCGTCGTCCTTGACTTGGGGACGTGTATTACAAGTGCCTCTGAAGTCAGAGTGGGTTCGCCTGTTGGCGAGGGACACGAGGGAGTTCAAAGCGAGCGAAAAGAAAAAAAAGCTGCGATCATAAAGTTAACAAAGAAAAAACATTCCATATACTGTATTCGATGAACAGTAAGCGATTGCTCAAGTGTAGTGTAGTATAGTATAGTATAGTATATCAAGCCTGTGTCCTTAGTACTCTTCTCTATGGCAGTGAAACCTGGACAACTTACTCACACCAAGAGAACAATTTAAACAGCTTTCATATGCGGTGTCTGCGAAGAATTCTTGGTATTAAGTGGCAAGACAAAATCACAAATACTGAAGTATTGGAAAGATCAGGTTGTGTGACAGTTTATTCCATGCTCAGTCTTCGTAGACTTAGATGGATAGGACATCTTAGGAGGATGGATGATGGTAGAATACCAAAGGATATCTTTTTTGGTGAATTACAGATGGGTAAGAGATCTCAGGGTCGGCCTCTACTACGATACAAAGATGTGTGTAAGCGGGACATGATTGATACAGGCATTGATAATGCACATTGGGAGCAAGTCGCCGCTGAACGTGTTGCATGGAGGGCAAATATCAGAAATGGAATAAAGTCAAAGGAGAAAATTATTGCAGAAAAGTCACACACCAAGCGTTTGAGACGTAAGATGGTGCATGATGGTGGAAATGACCACGTGTTCACATGCACCCACTGTGAACGGACATTTACAGCGCAAATTGGCCTTATCAGTCACACTCGCTACCGCCATAGTTAAAAGTTATTATGCCTTTTTAAAGCACAAACTATCGTCTGTCAAGACGGCAAGGTGCCAATGAGTATAGTATAGTGAATCTTCAGTAATTGGGCACTTCCAGACAGTTTTGTGCAAACAGAAATATTTCATTTTAAATTTCAGATTATTGTGGGGAAAACAAATGCTCCACATTTGAACAATACCTGTGATTATATTTTTTAAGTATTTCAGCCAAAGTATTATTCATTTATTCACTTCATATGATATATAACTTCAGTATGCACCTGATAATATGCATCTATAAGTCAGACAATAAATTGTGCAACATATTGTTTGTGGCTTCTGTGTTTAAATTCACTAAGAGAATACATGCATTTTATTTCCTTGCTGGTATTGTGCCAGTTATTTCAAAATGTGATATACATATTGTCGGATAATTACAAGTAATTAACAGAGCATTATGGTAAGCTTCTTCATTACAGTAATTAACATACCTATAATAATGCTGAGCTATTGCGATATGCAGATGTTACAATATCACTCATTAAAACCATGAAACGACAAATGAAATGCATGGGGCGTATCATTAGAAAAGGTAGGATAGATCAGTTGGCCTTACATGGGAAAGTACTAAAAGTTGTATGAGGAAAGCTTTCACAGCTGAGCAGCAAATAATAATGCCGGCAACACCAACAAAATATCAGATGGCAGAAATGTTTGGTAATTATGATGCCTGCTCCAGATTTGGTACCTGAAGAGAATAAATGATCAGCTGCTATTTTCAAAAGATTGAGAATTTGGCACGAAGACCCCTCTAACATTCTGCCAATCTGATCTTTCTCCTTTCATAATTCATTCATGCATGTCTTATTATATTAATCTGAGATGATAAGATAGGATGTCAATGAACTTGAATGTCATATACACTAACTAATTCTCTTGATATTTTACATAGAAAACATTGATGAATTAGATGTCACATCCTATAATGATGCAGGCTGACGGCAGATTAACACCAGACCCATGTGTCACTGATTATAATGATTATGTGACCCCTCTCAATGGTGGTAATGCTGACTGGCTTTCTTCCGAAAGATCAGCGTTGGGAAGACTACGATTAGATGATGATTTCAAGTATTTACGTCCATTAGAGCTGTTTGAACAAAAGAATCTGGTCAACATTTGTGCACCAATGGTCCGTTACTCCAAGTCAGTATCAACTATGTGTTGTCTTATGTATCAGTCAGTATGTTTATTTGTCACTTGTGATTGTGTGGGCTGCGCTTGGCCCTACAGCCAGCACAGTTAGGATCGGCTAGCCTCTCCCAGGAGGGGTGAAAAGTGAAACTTAGTAGCCTGCCGATGACCAGCAGACTTCACAAATCAACCCCACCTCCACGTGGTGTAGACCAGAAAACCATGACCGCAAGGTCATGGGCTAACAGGGTTATGGCTCGCCATGGGGGGCAAACTCCCTATGGTCAGATTTTTATCCTAAACCTGCGACTGGCCTAGCAAGCCGGCAAGGGATCTTCATACTGCTCATAGAAAAACTAAAAAGTATAAATGGACTGAGCCAAATGGATCTAAGGCTGATCACATAAACAATGAACAGATGGAATAGCAGAGTCCATGGGAACATCGATACATGAAGCCCATGAGTGAGCACTCTCCCGCTGTTGATACTTCACCTCGACACTGCAAGGTACAAGAGGAACCTGATCAGATGAGATGTGATTGTGTTGTAGTAAATTGAGGGTCTCCGTGGCAAAGTGGTTAAGCCATTTGCCTCGTGATTCGAAAGTTGTGGATTTGTTTCCGGGCTCTGTCATTTGGTTTATGAGATGAGTGCTCTTATTTCAGAGATTTCTGAGGGTTGTTGTTGAAGTGACGGAGTTCGTACTCTGTGCGGCGCTGTCATAAGTCGGGATGCCCCACCAGCTAGATGAAAATCTTATTCACTGGCGAGCAACCCTAATAGTCAGAAACTGACTAGGGACAAAATCTATATGGCTGAACTACAGATTAAGCCCATGAATATCCAACGTACAGCTCCAAGTGGCTCGTTACAAAATGAAATGAACTGTGCTGAATATTCGCCAAGGTTAGGAAAGAGAAGGTTAGCTTAAGATAGATGTTTTAAGTCTAAATATATTAGTATAGACGACTATCTCAGTACAGGTTTTCTCCCTGACTGCTCCTTTCCTTGGTGTGTAAGTGAACCCCCACCAATGTACACAACAACACGTATGCACAATTGGAAAATAATATAATGACAGAACTATGAGTTACAAGACTACAACATTTATTTACTAATCATAGACATTGGATGATTGTCAATATGAGGATGATAAAATCATATGCATATTGATATTGATGACAAACATTACGTAACTTTACTTGTTACTCGATCTATCTGGATCTGTGGTCCAGATCCCCACTCTCCAGTAGACAACAAAAGGAAAAGAACAGCTTGCCGGTATTCTGAGATCCTGTCAGTCCTGACACTCCTAGTCAGTAGTCTCTAGTCTTGAGATCTATAACATAGGGCTCCTTGTGAGAGCTTGAAAGAAAGTCAAGAATGTGTTATATCAGTTCTACATCAGCGCAATCCTAATTAAAACATATAACACAAACATATACAATGACCAGTCTGGCCAAGTTTATCTTTCAGCTCGACTGCGTTCACCATCCTCCTTCTCCCTACTGTCTTTAGTCTGGGACGGGCTTTTCAATTGTCTCACACGCCTGTAATGATTACATTTCTGCCGCCCCATGTCCATATCGCTAATACAGAAATTCTGTGTCGTACAGCCGCTCCGTCCAATGTTAGTTTAGCAGCTCACAGGGTCGGTAAGTGTTTTATAACAATGCCAGGTCATCCGGGCTTACAAGCCGTGACCAATAGCTGTGCCAGGTTTCCATGCATTACCGGGGACGCACGCCCACAATACACTGAGGAAGTTTAGCACCATATACCCCATAACACTTGTGGGTACTGTCTGTGCCATTACAGCTCTGCTACAAATGCAATCGATGGTTAGTGTGCCAATGCGCACACCATAATATAACACGTCATATTGATAGGCTTGCATATGACAAATCAATATACCAAACATGAAATACACATAAAACATTAATTAAACTAGACATATTATGATACTTTAACATAATAGCATAATGCACTAGTTAGTTTGTAGGTATACGAAATGAGATGTATATACACAAAAAGAATATGTACGAAGCATATTCCTAGCATCGTATATTCATATGAAATTACACATACATACATCCAACATATCCGTAAACATTATATTACTTCAAGATAGACATCTAATGATACTCACATAATAGCATCAGGCATTATTAATGAGTACTAATATTGTATAGCTACAAAATGAGATATACAACAAGTCTAATTGAAGTGACCAAACAGACCAGCTATATTTGCTGAGCTGCCCGGTTTAATCACACTTAGTTACTGCTGTTGTAAGAATTAAATAAATAGTCAGTTGACTATATTCTGTACAACAAATGCACACACCAAAAGGCAACTAGGATAGTGTACAACGAAATGACAAGCATCTACCAAGACACCTAAAAGTCTACCCAGACAAGATCTGTCTCACATAAGGCTCTATTTCTCAGAAGAATAACACTTTAAAGCAATATGATATTGAACGCAGAACTTAGAAAGAACACTCAAGTAATCTATGACAATGATAGTTCTTGCAATAACCTAGATCAGATATAGACTGGAATTCAGTACATACACCTAAAATACTTAGTTACTAAGAAATCTACATTTACTCTCTCTTCTCACCTGTTCTGAAGTCAAACTTAATCTAACATAAACTAGGCTAGGGACCCTTATTTAAGCTGAGTCAAGCAGACAGTGTCTGAGACACTATTATCTCTTTGGCATTCCCGTCATAAATTCTTCTTATCTCCCGCTGACGGTAATTGCAATTATCCCCGCAACCTGGCCATCACACCTTGCTCCTCTCTGTCTGGTACAGTCTACAGGCCCCGTGTTAATTGTCTTATCAGATCTGTTTTCACACATTCCTGAGTCTGCCAGTCAGAGTGGACGGGGCTTGTTTACAGCCCTGGGTCAATGTTGTTCACACCTGGGCGATTTCCTACCTGTGCTTATCAGGTGTCATGCCTGGTCAGTTTTAATTACACAGTCCATGGCCCCTTCATTGTTGATTCAGCATGTCTGGGTCAGCAGTTTCCCAAGGTGTATACTAATTATCTAGTTGCCATTTTACTTGCCATCTGCAAGCTTACGTCATGGCTAGAGGCTTTTTGTGAATAATCTTACCTCACGACTAGATAATTTTGGAGTAGTGTGATTAATTCATTCTTTCTCAATTTGGCTTCTCAAATTTGGAGACCGAGAAAAATATTCTGGGATGTTAAGGCGGCCAATTCGTGACAGGCGCTTTCGGGAGACAGCTGTGCAGAACTAGACTGAGCCATATAGGATCAAACCTGGTGCAATAAAATGGGTCCTCTCACCTTTAAACCTCTCACCCTTTTTTAAAGTTTACCAATTCAATTTCTCGTTTTCAATGATTTACTCAATTTGTTTATTTGCCATGTAAACTAGTATTCTATCATCTTATACAAAGATGAGTTCATCCTGTGACATACAACAGTAGTATTCATCATTAGAATTAAAAGCACTATTACTAGGGAATTCAGTAGCATAGTGGTAAGTACAATTGCTTGCAAAGACAGTTTGTTTAGATTCCATCCCCAAGAATAGCAGGATTCTTTTTTTCTGACCACTATGGTTCTGGTGTCAACCTATCCTCATACAACAGATAGTGGATAATTGTCAGAATTTTCTGAAGGAGAGGTGGTGAGGAAGGGAACTGACTACTTCACATCATTATGTCATGACCTGATACATGTGAAGTCCTAACATTTCACACCCAGTGGTGGTATGTGTTATAGGGATATTTTTTAACTATTATTAGTCACTACAATTACTTCCATTTTCAGTTTGCTGTATATATTCCTTCTTCTGTCTTATCTCCCACTGGTCCCCCAACCAACTAAACTTTTTCATAATTTGTTGGAGTTTGCAACTAAAACTTGTTTATGCGATGAGGTAGGCAGTCTCATAGCAACTCCCCTCAGTCACCTCTTATAACATGCACGGTAGGTTACAGTGTTGCTATTCTTTCCTTTCCTTTTGGGCCCCATTAAAGAACAGGTGACAGAACAAATGAAGCAAACTTTATTTTCAGAGGCCAATCGCGCATCTTTCGTCCATCAATTATCTATAGTGTATGTGTCATTCACATAGAAAAAAAATGTTGTGAATATAAACATGCATATTACCTTGTTATAAGACAGGCAGGCAGACACATACACACACACACAGACACGTACACATGCATAACCACATACATACATTCATACCTAAATGCATACATCATTTACACAAACTCTCACAGTTATGCACCCACTCAATAATACTCAATTACACACTCCCTCGCATACGCACAGACTCACTCACAATCACAGACCATCTACTAGGTTCATAATTCAGTGTTTGCTTCAATCAGTCATGGACATCTATAGGCAGTGTGATGCAGGAACGGTCAGCATCCCAACACTCTTTACTTCTGCTGAGAAAGGCAGAGCACATACATCTGTGTGTTCTGAGTGCAGTGATGTCAATTCAGTTGAGATAAAAACTCAAGGACTCTTTTACACACCATGAGGCGTGTTGAGTATATGGTGCTAGCTCCACATTTGTGTAGACTAGTTGGCATGTGATGGGTGATGTGGTCAGTATCGCACCGGACACCTTTATATCTCGGGACATTTCTTGGTGCCCATTTTAAACTAGGTCAACCTGGGAGTCCAGATTCATTGAAAAACTCCAGCTGGGGAGGGGGGGATGTGAGGGTGTATGTGTGAGAGAGAGAGAGAGAGAGAGCATGGCCACCAATTGGCAGACAAATGTGCTATAAGACTCAATGAGTGGTGCCATGAAGCAATTGCACATGTGAACCCAGCAAAGGCTTTCTTGACATGGTTCTCTGTCAACACTCACATAGTCAAGGCTGGGTAGAGTGCAGAATGGTTCTCTGTCAACACTCACATAGTCAAGGCTGTGTAGAGTGCAGAATGGTTCTCTCTCAACACTCACATAGTCAAGCCTGTGTAGAGTGCAGAATGGTTCTCTCTCAACACTCACATAGCCAAGGCTGGGTAGAGTGCAGAATGGTTCCCTCTCAACATTCACATAGTCAAGACTAGGAAGAGTGCAGAATGGTTGTCTCTCAACACTCACATAGTCGTAAGAGGCGACTAAGGAGGCTTGATGGTTCCGTCGCCCTGCTACTGAGTGAGTGCGTGGCGCGACACTGTGAGCTGTGAGTTTCGTGTGAAATGCTTTTGAATCTGCCCAAGGTTTTTGGAACGTGACTGCATGTTCGGAGCGATGGCAGATGGCTATGTCCCAGAGTTGACCGGTTTTTGCCTTATGCAGAAATGCGTGGCAGCTGGGCTTCTGGTTGACTGCCACTACCATCGATGATGAACTGTATTTCGTGGACTGTGTGGGTGAACATCTAGGAAACATACAAATGGGAAAATGACTGCTGATTCCATCAGAGATGAACTCTGGGTTTCGTGGGGGACTATTGTGTTGACATTCTGGCGGCGGCATTATGCACAGTGTATCTGTGCGGGCTGTTGTTTGTCGAGACTCCTGTCTTTTCCACTTTTCACCTTGGGCAGTGGGGAGCGTTTTGTGTGATATTCACTGGCACAGGAACGGAGCATAATGGGGACGACCCGTTGCTGTGAAGTTGGAACTGCGACTAACTAACTAACTAACTCACATAGTCAAGGCTGGGTAGAGTGTAGAATGGTTCTCTCTCAACACTCACATAGTCAAGGCTGTGTAGAGTGCAGAATGGTTCTCTCTCAACACTCACATAGTCATGGCTAGGTAGAGTGCAGAATGGTTCTCTCTCAACACTCACATAGTTATGGCTAGGTAGAGTGCAGAATGGTTCTCTCTCAACACTCACAAGTCAAGGCTGGGTAGAGTGCAGAATGAAGCAATGAGGCTCATACTCTGCTACACAGAAGACTCCCTCGTGCCAGGCCGTGCGATATATCCTTGATTTACCAACAGTGGCCACCAGGCATAAAGTTGCACAAGTTAAAGCATATTAGAGAGCATCCGCAGACAAAAACCACACCCCCTGCACAGTGTCATCAGCATTAGAAACAGAATGGACTGCAGAAGAGGCCACTCCTGGGTGGTAGAGGAAGTAATTAAGCAGGCCTGCAGCATGGATGAGCTCCAACATGCAGAAGAATGGACCAACACACCCCTAGACATGCATAATCATTCTAAGGTTGTCGTCACACCAGGGAGATACTGCTGAGGTCAGTTGCCTGCATTGGTCAACACTGAGATGAAGGAATTGGTTAAACAACATTCATTTCCAGAAAATATCTACACAGACAGGTCGATGAGATGTGGGTCAAGGTCAGCATGGAATACGACGCACAAAGGATGGGGGAAAACTCAAAGAGGATAGTCCCACATACCTGACAGCATCACATATGGCTATGGAGATCACCGCTGCCTCCAGAATGCTCTCATGGGTCCAGTCGACAAGAAGCCACACACGCCATCATCACAATGACTATGGAGATCACCGCTGCCTCCAGAACGCTCACATGGGCAGCTGGACAAGAAGCCACGCATGACATCATCACATCAGATTCCATGCACGGAAAATTTGCAAATGGCAGTCTCTGTGCCAAATGGGTAACAGCATTCGTAAGTCAGACACCTCACTTCACTTACCTGGATGTGTGCACCTGGGCATGTCGGTGTAAAGGGCAATGGACCTGCAGATAAGCTGGAAAATAATTCACCAATACACATAGGAAGAAGCATGGACAATACCATCAATGCAGTATGGATCTAACTGGCTGATAGTGACGTGCCTCTAATGCTAGTTTGATGACACCAATGTGAGTGTAGCCTGGCATCAGTGCCATCTTTGAGGGAGAGAGAGGAGACATTACAACCAACTCGTCATGGGAACAGTGAGTAAAGATACTTTGGAGATGGCTGCTGCATCGAGGACTGAGCACACATAGGAATACTCATTGTGCAGGGATGTTGATCATGATAAGATAACAAGTGTGCTAGCCACAGCGCTACCACCTCCCATAACTTGCATTAGTTTGGTTAATAATTTATTTTGTGTAATTGGCAAGAAAATGGATATACACTAATTTGGCAATATAAATAAGTGAATACAGTGAACAAAGCCCTAAGTTCAGGAAATGTTTTAATATTTGTAAATTATTTTTTTTTTCCCTCACAGACATGCTTTCAGGTTACTTGTGAGAAAGTATGACTGCCATCTGGCTTTCACACCAATGATAGTGTCCAACTGTTTTGTCAAAAGCATCAAAGCACGAGATGCAGACTTTACAACCACCTCTGGTAATAACTTCGAATATATAACTTTGTTGTTGTTGTATTGTTAGCTCCTGATACTGGGCTGTCAGCCATTGCCCCACACAATGGCATCTTCTAAACAGCTACAAACTGTCTGCAATGTTCAATCTAAAACACATAAACTCTGAAATACACAATTGTTTTCTTGTAATATAAAAATATAAATTCATTACATTCAGGTGGCTTGAAATTTGGAACAAATGACTTCAGAATATACGACCTACCAACTGCTGCAGACATTGATAGTTCTTTGCAAATCTCAGTCCTTTGTCTTCAAGAACAACTCCACTGATGATACTCCTCCTTGCCTCCACCCAAGTCCGTCTATCATCATTTCTTTTGGTCTGCTCCTGACGCTTCTGCCAGTTCTTTTCAGTCATCATAATGTTTTCCAAATCGTCTCTTCTCATTGCTTGACCTAAGAGCGCTGTTTTTCACCTTCTTATATTTCAATACAATGTTACGCTTTCATTAACCTTTTCCAGGCATTCGTTAATCATTCTGGCAATCCAAGGTATTTGCACAGTTCATCTTAGAAACCATATCTGTATTGCCTCTATGCACTTCTTACGCTCATTAACATTCCATAAGCTGAGCAAATCTGAGGCTAAAGACCAAAAAGTTGTCCAAGAAGATTTCCGGATAATATGGAACTAAATCACATAAAGATTATCTTATTAAACTGGAGCAATATTTGTGAGGATAGAGAGAGTAATAACTCTTGATGTGGGACAGCAGTATCATGTGCCACACTGGGTGTCAGATTCAAAGTGAGCTTGCAGAATTGTTCTGATGTATAAAATTAGGGCCTGAGTTTGCTGTGAGTTGGGGTAGAATAGGTGGACAGGAAGGGATGTGGTAAGTGCATGTCATAAAATTGTGACCTCATATATGCAAAGTACTCCCCCCCCCCCCCCTTTCCCCATTGGAGCAGAGGGTCTTAACCAACTCACACCAAGCCGTGTTGTATCTCCTGCAGCTCCTCCAAGCCCTCCTCATATTATTAATCTCTGTCTCTAATCCTCTTCTCCATGTGCTTTAGGTCTTCCTCTATTTTGCTTGTCCTGTGGGTTCCAGCGAAAGGACTTTCTAGTGACACTATTATTAGGTTTATCATTGTGTGTCCCATTCATTGTCGGTGTCTTTTCCTCCTCACCTTTTGACCGCTGAAATCTGTCTAGTCCTCTTCAGAAGCTTTGCATTAGTCATTCTGTCATACCATTTTGGTTTTATTCTGCTCAGGCACCAGTTAATGAATGGTTGTAATTTATCAGTAATTGTTTTAGTCATTCTCCATGTCTCTAATCCATACTTAGAGTTCAGTATTCTGAGTTTTGTACTGTGTTTAATGTCTTTTGACTTCCACAAATTTCCTGGTCCTGTGAAAGCTCCTTCTGTCTTTTGTATCTTGTATCCTTATTTTATTATCTAAGTCTTTAGTAAACTACATTCCTTTTAAAAAATTCATTAAACTCTTTAAAGGTTTCAGTGCCAATTGGCTTCCATTGGAATAACATATTCCTGCAGCTTTTCTGTCTTAGAAACTGGCAGTTGTTTATTTATTGTTTAGTTGGGTGCTTGGTTTCATTGCACACAGATATCTCCATAAGTACCTCAGTCTCCTCCAGTAGGACAGTGTACAAACTCCATACCAACGGTGAGGATCCAAATATTTATATACCAGAATCACATATGCAGTAGTTTTCCTTGTGGGTGATTTTCTTATTTTGACATTTTATCTGGCTTATTTGGTCTGCTGTTTCTAATTTCCAATTGCTCAGATCAGCCCAGACTATGCCAGGAAATGTCTTGAGAAGTAAATGCAGTCAGTGTGCTGCTGACCGCATCACCCACCGAGTGCTGATTGGTCTATAAAAATATGGCTCTGGCACCATTTGTTTAAAGTGTATAAAAGTCCTTTACTTTTTATGGCATATTTGGCCTACTGTTTCTAATTTGGGGATTGTTAATGTGCATGCGAGTCCTCCTAGTATTTTTGCTCTTATCCAGGTAGTCTAAGTATTTGATCCATTTATGCAGAGTGGAGTGGTTGTTAGTATAACATTCTTTAGTTCTATATTGTGTAAACATCCTAGTGTGCCAGTGCCATGCCAAAAAGCTGAATCACTTTCCAAAAGTTATCTCAGAAAAGTGCTAAAAATTAAATGGCAGGATATAATTTAAAATACAGTAGTTCTTGACAGATGAGACCTGACAGTCATTCACACTTTACTAAAGACTCACCACATTAGTTGGTCTGGACACCTTGTTCACATGCAAGACCATCTAGTTCCGAAGAGAATAATTTATGGCAAACTACAGCATGGGAAAAATGGGGAAAGATCGTGAGGCAGCCAGAAAAAAAACACTGTAAGGGCACACTTAAGACTGCTCTAAAGTCCTTCAGCATCAGCACAGACACCTGGGGGACACCTGCCCAAGTAGAGGTAGATGGCATAAGCTTCTTCATCATGCCGCAGTGACTTGAGCCGCAGCAAAGTCTGCACTGGTAAATCAACACAGACAAGCAAGAAAACAAATTGCCATACATCCTTCCTCCAGTGTGACTACCATCTACCTTCATACTGCGTTTTGGATTCATATTGGCCTCATCAGTCACCTTCACAATAATTGTTGAATTACATTGGGTAATGAGTGTTCTTCATCATTTATGATGGGCAAACCACATGTGAAAAACCATATCATGCTCCATAACCGGTCTGCTTGAGTCAGGAGCTGAAGCTGTACCTGTGTTAACCACACATTTTCTTGTTTTGGGTAATTAATGTCTTTGCTTTGATAAAGGAGTTCACTGTTATTTTTATCATGTTCTATCTTCATGGTTTTATCTTTCCAAGACAAAATAATGACATTGTCAAGTGCTAACATTTCAATTTAAATAAAAATTCCTTTTATTCAGATGACCGTCCCTTAATTGTTCAGTTTGCTGCCAACAACGGCTATGATTTTGCTAATGCAACTGAAATTGTTGCTCCGTAAGTACATTATCTATTGCCTTATTTGTTTTTGTTTCAGTGTTCAATGACATTTTTTAAAGCAATGACTTTTTAATGTTGTTGATTTGATTGCTTTGAACATAATATTACGTGTGCGATGTTCAGGGTCGTTTAAGCTGTCTGCTATGAGTCTACTGTGTTGATCTAGGGTGCTATAGCGCAGATGATAGACTGTAAACACAACAACTTGGCTCGCTCACACAGTAGTCTGGCAGATGTTGATATTACTGCATTGAACGCAGCTCACAGTGGCAGCAGACATATAGTTTATTTCTGAGGATACACATCCAAACAAACCTCCACAGCCAGCTGAGTCACTCACTCTTACTTATGCTCGTGGAGTTCTCATACACTATCCACTGTGGATCGAGTGCTTGGTGGCCCATTTTGTTGTTTTTTTTTTTGTTCGCATATCCTTTACAGGACATAGCTGTCAACATCAGCATCTTTCAGCTGATTGTTGATTTCTTGGCAAGATTACGCTAAAGTAGTTTGCCATTGCTTTCTGAGCGACTGGCTCACATACTCCGTAAGTTACAGACGCAGAGAGAACCACTACTTATTCTCGCAAACGTCACATTACTCACGAGAGTATACAGGATTACGGAGAAAGTCGTGTAACCTCTAGACCAGGGAGACCGGCTGGTGGCCCATTACACCCTATATATCCAGTCTCTCTCTCTCTCTCTCTCTCTCTCTCTCTCTCTCTCTCTCTCTCTCTCTCTCTCTCTCTCTCTCTCTCTCTCTCTCTCTCTCTCTCTCTCTCTCTCTCTCTCACACACACACACACACACACACACACACAACCTACTGCAGTACCTAATGCTGGTATACAATAGTCATCATCTATACGTGGAAACAGAACTCACTTTTGGGGTACGGCTGTTGATGATTCATGTCCTCTTACATAACTCTTACATAACACACCAGACTTTCCATCTGTCGATGTTTGGAATAGCTGGAGGTGGGTGATGTTTGGGGATGCTGAAGGTGAGAGTGAAGCCTCGATGCTTCTTGAAGTTAAAGAGTAACCATGCATTTTGCAAAACCATTTTTTTAATGTGTGTGTCAATCTTCTACAGCAAAATCATTTCACTGAAACTTTTCTGGCGCTGTGAAAGCACATTATCTACGGTGATATTATAATTAACATCTGTAAGTAAGACTTAATCAAGCTGTGAGAATCACAAATTATCTAAGCCAGCATGATTACTTTATTATATTGAATATTGTGGGATACTTTGTGATGTAATTGTATTAATTTTGCTTTCAGATTTTCTGATGGAGTGGACCTAAACTGTGGGTGCCCTCAAAGGTCAGTCTGACATTTTTTAACTGTTATCAGTGGAAATAATTGGTGTCAATGCACAGTAAATAACTGTTATCAGTGGAAATAACTTTACATTATATAACAGTTATCAGTTTAAATAACTTGTCAGTTTACATTATATAACTGTTATCAGTGTACTTTATATAACTGTTATCAGTGTAAATTATATAACTGTTATCAGTGGAAATAACTATTGCCAGTTTACATTATATAACTGTTATCAGTTTACATTATATAACAGTTATCAGTGTAAATTATATAACAGTTATCAGTGTAAATTATATAACAATTATCAGTTTACATTATATAACAGTTATCAGTTTAAATAACTTGTCAGTTTACATTATATAACTGTTATCAGTGTACTTTATATAACTGTTATCAGTGTACTTTATATAACTGTTATCAGTGTAAATTATATAACTGTTATCAGTGTACTTTATATAACTGTTATCAGTGTACTTTATATAACTGTTATCAGTGTAAATTATATAACTGTTATCAGTGTAAATTATATAACTGTTATCAGTGGAAATAATTGGTGTCAATGCACAGTAAATAACTGTTATCAGTGGAAATAACTATTGCCAGTTTACATTATATAACTGTTATCAGTGTACATTATATAACAGTTATCAGTGTACATTATATAACAGTTATCAGTTTAAATAACTTGTCAGTTTACATTATATAACTGTTATCAGTGTACTTTATATAACTGTTATCAGTGTACATTATGTAAATGCTATCAGTGTACATTATATAACTGTTAGCAGTGAACAATATATAACTGTTAACTGTTTTTTATGTTGCATATCCCTTACAGGACGTTGCAGTCAACACCAGCATTTTTCAGCTGCTGTTGATGTACTAGGCAAGTTTTTACGTTCAGTAGTTTGCCATTGCTTTCTGATCGACCGGCTTGCGTACCCCTGGAAGTTACCAGCACTGTGCGAACCGCTGCCAATTCTTCCAGCTGCTGTTTTCCCCACGTGGATATACGGGATTACAATGTCGCTAACCCCCTTGGCCAGAAGACCGGCCTCTGTTAACAGTGTACATTATATAACTGCTGTCATTGTACATTATATAACTGTTATCAGTGTACATTATATAACTGTTATCAATGTGGACAGTATATAACTGTTAACAGTGTGCAATTTATGTTGTAAATTTAAGAATTCCATTGATCTCTGTGATAGCCAAATACCCTGGTAATCGAGTTTTCTGGGGTATACTAGAGATACTAATATGAAGTCAAAGAAATACAAACTTGCATTACTATCAGTAAGGTCTAGATCAGAAACTACATGCAGGTGACGCTTACATGGGAGCGTGTTGTTAACATCAAAAGTGACCAGTGATGATAAGCATGTCTTACATGGGAGCGTGTTGTTAACATCAAAGGTGACCAATGATGATAAGCATGTCTTACATGGGAGTGTGTTGTTAACATCAAAGGTGACCAATGATAATAAGCATGTCTTACGTGGGAGCGTGTTGTTAACATCAAAGGTGACCAATGATGATAAGCATGTCTTACATGGGAGCGTGTTGTTAGCATCAAAGGTGACCAATGATGATAAGCATGTCTTACGTGGGAGCGTGTTGTTAACATCAAAGGTGACCATTGATGATAAGCATGAAGATGTCAGTTTTGATATGTTTAAAATAATACAAAATAATGTCTCACTAGAAGAAATTTGATTCTCACTGAAGATGTCTGTTTAAAATATAAAATATTTTGTCATAGTAGAAAACATAAATGTATGTATGTATTACACCTTGCAACATCCATCTACTATATGTTTATACTTCAGATACCCTCAGGCTGTCAGGAATCAATTGATATGAAATATTACATTCAATCAATCAATCATGTGCCATGCCGGAAAGCGTGGGCGGTCATGACTCGCCATTTAAGTGAATCATGATATACTAGGCACTTTTAAAGAGGTAGTTTGCCGTTGCTTTCCTCTATGGCAGTGACCTTACTGGTCGGAGACCGCAGCCATTGACTCAAGACGAGTTCGTCTGCCTGCCGTCGTGTAACTCAAGGCCATGACCCACAAATATCTGTCGGCTGCCCTCAAAATTACATCCACCACCTGCCTTCCTTGGCTTCTTTTGAAAACTTCCAATAAAAGGAACACAATATAACATCACATAATCCACAGGGAAACACTATTCACAGGGAATCCAAAGGAAATCACACGAAATCCTATGAAAAACACTAAATAGCGTCCCTCCGAAAAGTAACGCTTCATCTTGTCGCCATTGTACCGGAATACATTACATGTATTAAATACTGACATGATGGTTGACACAGTGCATTAAAGACACCCTTAGTAGGAAACTGCATAAGGCAAGATCAAGGATCTAGAATCTTTCTCTTGGACTGTGATGAGAGCTACATCCTGCAAAGGTTTTACTGCATGATGATGATGATTAAACACATTTATTGCACATTTCAAAACTTAAACACAGATGCCATAAACAAAATATTGCACAATTTCTTGCTTGGCATACTTTGCAGCGAAATATGTCAGGGAAGAAATTGTGCAATATTTTCTGTATGGCATTTGTTTTTAAATTCACTAAGGGAATACATTGTTTTACATTTCAAAACTGTCCATAAAAATGTTGCATGAATCACAATGTGCAATGTCTGATTCAGTCAGCTGAAATCCTTGTTCACTGCTGTTACAGGTGGGCAATGGCAGAAGGCTACGGGGCGTGTCTGTTGAAGAAGCCAGATGTGCTATGTGATATGGTCAAGCAAGCAAGGGCCAGGGTTGGCAGTGAGGATTTTACAGTGTCGGTCAAGATACGAATTCATAAAGACATCAGGTATGAGGTGTTTGCAGGGTTATGCTTTAGAAGTTTATATTTAATTAATTTATTTACATACATACATAAACACATGCGCCACACCACACCATGCATAGTCAGATAAAATGTAGTGCCATGCAGAAACCACTTAATAATTGTAAGATAAAAAATACACTTGGTGGATATAGGGAAATGGTGCTCAGATCTCCCTCAAGGCAAGGATTGTTTAACAGTTTGCCTGGGATCCCAGCTTGACCCGGACTAAAATTGGTATCAGGAAATTACCTGGGAAGGTTAACCCGGTCAACAAACAACCCACAGAAGTCGGATGTGTCTGCCTAACGGTGCAAGAACGCAGCTCTGCTGTAAACAGGCACAACGCAACCACATCCAAAAATCTCTCCAGATGAACGCAGAAGAAGAAAGAAGAAGAAGAAGTACCAGGAAATTTCTAGGAAGTAAAGGCAATTGGCTGTAAATATCCACATTTCCCATCAAGTGCCAGTTAGTTATTAAAATTGTGGGGCTAGCACCATATACCCAGTACACCTCATTTTCGTGGAAAGGGGCCCTTTATTTGCTTGTGTGTAATTATGTGTGTGCATGCATGCATACATTACCTTCCCCAGCACACTATATATATATATACAGTGGTACCTCGGGTTATGAACGCCTCAGGTCACGAACAATTCAGGTTACGAACAACAACTTCGAAAATTTTATGTCTCGGGTAATGAACAGTGCCTTGGGTTACGAACGAAAGCGAGCGAGAGAGAGCAAGGTGTAATGTTGCAGACAAACAATTGCGTACAGTACTACAGATGAGCTTGTGGATCTTCAGAATGAACAGCTAAAGACATTAAATGAGGAGCAGTCATCCGGTGATGAGGAGTCAGTGATCGTTTCAACTGCCAGGATTAAAGAAATTTGCAGCAAGTGGGCAGATGTCGAAGACTTCATTGTGAACCGTCATCCAAACTTGTTGCTAATAAGCCCAATGCCCCTATATGTGATGAATGATAACGCGATGGCCCACTTCAGAAAGATTCTCCAGCAAAGGAAGTGACAAATTTCCTTTCATAGTTTCTTGGTGCAGAAAGATTCCCAGTCGGCTGCCAAGAAACAGCAACAAGATACTCCTGAAACAGAATAACAAAGAAATGGGAATGCCCCAAACGCTGTGATGTCGATTCCTAAATCAATCAATCAATCAATAAGAAAGTGACAAATTTCTCATGATCATTTTCTTGGTAATAAAGATAGACTAAATCTCTTGTTATTTTACATTTAATTCATTTGGTTGTTTTCTTTCTCTTTATTTAAAACGTTAAGTATACGTATTATTTGTGTTTTGTCAGGTAAACGACCAGATGTTAATAAAAAATAACAATTCTTTCATCTTGAAACGGATTGTCTTTATTCCATTAATTTCAATGTTTCGAGTTACGAACCGAGTTCTGGAACGAATTAAGTTTGTAACCCGAGGTACCACTGTGTGTGTGTGTATGTATATATATATATATATATATATATATATATATATATATATATATATATATATATATATATATATATATACATATACATATACATATACATATACATATATATATATATATATGATATTTATTTTTTAAAGGGAAACAGTTGATTTGTGCCAGAAAGTGGAAAAGATGGGGATATCTTTTCTGACCGTTCATGGCCGGACAAAGGACCAGCGGTGTGAACCTGTTGATATGGACGCTGTGAGAACTGTGAAGGACTCGGTCTCTATACCCGTGGTTGCTAATGGAGATATTCAGTCAACAAAAGATGCCCAGGAAGTTCTAGATAAGACAGGAGTCAATGGTAATGTTTGTGTTCTGTGTATTGTTATTGTCATTCTTAAACCAGATTAACTTTTTAATTTTGTAATTGTCTTTGTCTAATTAAGTTACTGTATTCTTTATCAAAATAATTCATAACCTAATCATGAGTCACTGGTACCATATTGGGGTGCTATTGTCAATGTGTTAATGTAGACTCGTCATCATAGTAGCTTCAGGGGTGTGACCATTTCTTCTTTAAGATTATTATAATACTGTGAGCTAGTTTTCTCATGTTTGAAAGTTAGTCTGAACAGCAGTTTGTGAAATCTACTCTTTGTGATTTCAGACTGGGTCAGCCTTACACCATACATTTCCCTCCATTCCGATTTATAAAAATCATTTTATTGTACATATTTACATAATACTATCGTCCTAATCATCATCATCCTGTGCCTTGCAAAATGGCATAGATGTTCATGTCTCTCTACTGATCTTGGTCTTTGGTGTTCTGGATCAATTCTGCTGATGACGTTCATTCCTCTGTGCAATCGTCTTACACCATCAAGTATGATTTCTCTCTATCTGTCTCTGTCTATTCTACCGCTGGTTTTCCAGTCATCACAATGTTCTCCAATGCCTCTCTTCTCATTATATGACCAAATAACATTGTATCTTTCTTATGGCTTATAGTTGTATATAATGTTCTATTTTTATTAGCTTCTTCCAGGCAATTGTTAGTTACTCTAGCCATTAAAAGTATTCATCTCAGAAACCAGTCTTTGCTGCCTCCAAGCTCTTTCTGGTTTGTTCATTCACATTGCAAGATTAATTGCCTGAGGAGCATTTTTTGTGATACTCACTGGCACAGGAATGGAGCATTATTGGGAGGACCCTTTGCCATGAAGTTGGAACCGTGACTAACTATACCTTAAAATAATTACTTTACCATGGAGAAGAAATATACTGACTTTCTACCAGATTTGAACATCAAAGAAAAATTACTCATAAACAGCATCATGGCTCAGGAACTGTAATACTTTGCCATATTAAAAGTTTGGAAAGAACAGTGATGGAAGACATGGTTTATGGAAGAAGAGACAGAGGTCAGCCAGCACAAAGCGGGACACAGTATATTGCATGAGGCAAGAGATATGGCCAGAAATAAAACAAACTTTTAGACAAGCCATGATGAGATCTGTGTTCTGTAAAGGATCCACTATATGCTGACAGTTATTTTAGTGCATTTCTATCTTTGTCTGCTGTTGTTTGTTTGCTGTTGGGTTGTTGTTGCAACAACCTTCTGTAAGAATGAGACAGCGAGGTGTGACGAGGGGATCTGGCCGACGCTCGACGCTCAGAGGAAAGGCGAGACGGACATATAATCAGATTGCTACTGGAACTATTAGTGTTGGAACTCTTCGCTGGCTGCTGGGGATGGGGACGGAGCGCTTATGGGAATGTCCTGAATGCTGTGATGTCGGTTCCTAAATCAATCAATCAATCAATCAACCTTCTTTCTGTGTGATTGTGTTCATAGTTGGCCTGCACTTTCTCTTTTTCTGTCATTTAATGCATTTTTAAATCTTTACCTCACTCAACCCCATTTTATTAGTGTTTTTATTTAGGTGTTGAATAATTTTCAGTCTCTGTCAACGTTTTAAAATGTCCTTACCATTGTTTCTGCGTGCCCAATTCTTAACCCTTTGAAAATAAAGTTTGTTCGTTCGTTCGTTCTTTATTCAGATTCTTTGCATGTTTGTGGATCTGACTCAGCAGTGTTTATGAAATGATTGGTTATTGAAAGCTGTTTACAAATGTCAAAGAAGAAAATGGTATTTAAACACAGTAAAAAGTAAAGGACTCTTGCTCACACCTTGAGGCATGTTGGGTTTATGGTTCTAGGCTCATGTTTGCTAGACCAGTCAACACTCTATGAGTGATGTGGTCAATATCTCACCGGCCACCTTCATTTCCAAGAGCATTTTCTGGTATCTGTTTTATGATGGGGTAACTTGGTAGCTTAGATCAATATTTAAAAGAAACCACACAGAAGGGATGTGAACTCGTGACTAGCAAGCATGCTAGTCCTTGTGCTACTGCAGCTCCCTTTGTATTTTGTGTGTGGTCTTGTGGTTCCTTGCATCAGAAATCTTCAAAGAATGACCATGTGAGAAGTACGAGGGGGAGTCAAGAAGTAAGTCACACATGGCTGTAGAAAAATAACTAAATATGGTAACAACTTGAAACCAGTTTATTTTTATACATACATTGTCCCTTTATTTCTCAACATAATTTCCACCAGCATTGATGCACTTATCCCATCGTTTTATCAGTCCTCCAAAACCGACTGCATAGAATGGCGTGCTCTGTTTTCTAAACCACGTTTTCACTTCACATTCAACTTTGGCGTCATTCGCGAAATGTCTCCCACCAAGGTGGGTTTTCAGTGGACCAAAAAGGTGGAAATCACTAGAGGCTAAGTCGGGGTTGTAAGATGGATGTTCCAGAACTTCCCACCTTAGTCGGTTAATTTTCTCCTGAGTCAATTGAGCTGTATGTGGTCTGGCATTGTCATGAAGAAGCAGCACTCCTCTAGTCAGCAGTCCTGGACGTTTTCTTCAAATTGCATCATGAAGCATCGATAGAACTTCACAGTATGATTCAGAATTCACATTGTCACCTTTCATCTTGAAATTGAATTTTTGGACACAAGGCGAAGAAGGATGTTTCCATTGCATTTAAGCATTCTTTGATTCAGACTGGTATTGATGCACCCATGATTCGTCCCCAGTAACAATCTGTTCAGCATGTCTTCTCCTTCATCTTCGTATCGATAGAGATGATGCAAGGACAGGCCAAATCGGTTCATTTTGTGTTCCTCCTTCAATTGTCTGGGTACCCACCTTGAGCACACTTTCTTAAATTTCAATGGATCATGCATTATGCTGTATGCTGAACCATGTGAGCACCCTATTGCAGATGCTACGGAGTCTATCGTTACTCGCCTGTCACCTCTAATCATCTCCTCCACCCGCTGTACAGATGCTTCTGTTGCAATCTCAACAGGACAACCAGATCGAATTTCATCAACAATTTTAGAGCGTCCTTGGGAAAATTTTTCTACCCAGCTATGCACCGCTTTACGGAACAAACATTTGTCGGAATAAACAGGAAGCATTTCCTTATGAATGGCCTTTGCAGGCAGTCCTTTTGCCCACAAAAGTACACTCCGTAAGTACAGTTGCCATTTTGTTTACGCACTGCGCATGCGCATGAGACACCTAGCGCCACCTGACGAACGGGAATATAAAGTTTGATGTTGCTGTGACCTAATGACACCTGTAGAAAATACCAACTACATTTACCTGCCATCCCACAGAACTGTGTGACTTACTTATTGACTCGCCCTCATAATTTGACCTTGACTTTCTTGGTAGACTAACACCTATGATAGCCCATGCTTTTTTTTTAAACGACACAGTAATAATGATGCATTTTATTTGCAAGCTGATTTTGATGCTGACACACTTATTGTTCTACATTCAGTCTATATGCTTATTTGTTTAAGTGGGGAAAGAAAATGCCAAATGTGTTGTTTCATTAACAGGAGTGATGGCTGCTCGAGGTATTCTGTCAAATCCCGCAATGTATGCAGGTTATGATGAAACCCCAGTTGACTGCATCAAGGACTGGGTCAGTGATTCGTGCTGTTGTGTCCAAATTAATAATGTCATTAATGCCATTATGTATTAGTTTAGAAAACCCTATTCCTAAAATAGAATAGAAGTAAAATAGTTACAGAAATTACAATCAGTGCCTTTATCAGTGAGAAATTACAATCGATGCCTTACAAGAGAGTTGTATGACAATTTATGAATCAGTCATTTTCTCTCCCCACAATGAAGGTTGCCTGCAGTGCTTTTCCAATATGTTCTGTCTTTTGCTTTGACTGTACACTCTGACAGACTGCTGTTCGTTCATCTCTTGTGCTCCTGCCTTTCACTTTTCTCTCCAGGATGGTTTGTATGAGATTGTTATTGCTGTCTTTGAGATATGCATGGTGAGACCCCAGTCTCTTCCATGATGTTCAGCCACATATATGCCCTATGATTCCTCTTATGTGTGCTACTCGCTCTGCTCTTTCACTTCATAGGCTATTGATGAGTGAATTCTTCTGCCTTGTTTTACAACACAGGTCTAATAGCCATTCCAGTTTAGTGTGAAGTATTAGTTATTTTAACTCTAGTGACAAAGAGCTGGCTCTAATTGGTTATAGTGATTGAAGAAAGAGAAACACTAGATTTTTTGCTGAGGCTTACAGTTTAATTCCTAGATAAAGATTATACTGATTCTTGACACAGATTATGTGATCTTGGATATTGAGGTCATGTGTGACAGGTGTTCTGGCTTCAATCGATCAAGTGCCTTTTCACATTGAGGGTTGGCTGCAATGGATCTCCAGCACAAAGTCTTTGACTTTGGTTGTACACTCAGATATTTTGCTTTTGTCCATTTCTTGATGTTATCTTCCAGTGTGTATCATCATCCACCTTCTGCTCTTGTGCCTTTATCGTTTCCCTACATTATGGTTTTTATAAGAGTGTCATGTTATTTTAATGTGCAAATATTTTACGAGTGTCCTTTTTAATTACTTCCGTCACTGGCTTACCAATAAAATGTTTGATCCCTAGTGATGGCATCCCCCCCCCCCCCCCCCCCAAACTTTTGGTCAAACTAATCTCATAAACAGGGACTGTAGATTTATCTGGCAATGTAAAGTGTGCTGTTCAGTGGAAGCTGGGTTGGCTCCAGAGCTGCGCTGACTGGCGAATAGAATCCTGCTGCTGGTGCTGAACTCGGACCACTGTCTTGGCCTTGGTTAGCGCACATGCAAACTCTGAACACTATGCCACTATGGCTTTCTTAGAAGAGACATAATTAGACATGATGACATTAGAAATATCATTGTGTACCGTGTCTTGCTGAAAGTCGCTCCCATTACAGCCCACCGAAAATATTGATTCTTTGCCAGTCGGGGCTCATGTATTGTCCTGCCCAATGTGTCTTCAGTGCTATGTGTTTATCTTCATGCTGGTTGACTCATGCCTTTTCTTCCAGGCACTGTGCCTTTCATCACTGTTTTTTTTTAAAACTTTGACATTTAATATAGCCAGATGTTTCAGATTTTGAGATATAATGGTGTTTATGAGCTGTTGTCTTTAATGTCCAGATCTTATAAAAGATCAGTATTTTTCTACTTCTTGGTCCACAGCATTCTAAGAAATGTTTCTGCAAGTGATGATCCTGGAAACAGGCTGCATTATGATTGTGCGGCAGAGAAAGTAGAGATTAAAGATGGACGAAAACTAGTTTCGTCAGGAGAGTGGGGATTAACAGGAAGGCAAAACGATTATTAAAATAGGGATTAAAAGGAAAAGTCATACCACAGTTTGGTAGAGAGTAGGAATAAAAGAGGAGAGACAAACCACAGTTTGATTGAGGTAACAAGGATTAAAGGGAGAAGCCACAATTTGGTTGAGACTATGGATTAAAGAGTGAAGACAACCGTAATTTGACAAAGACATTGTGAATTATAAAGGGGTAGAACAAAGTACAATTTGGCCAAGAGATTAGAAGTAAAAGAGGGAAGACAGGCTATATTTTGGCCAAGAGTAGGGGTTAAAGGGAAGAGTGTAGGGACTGAAGAGGAAAGGTGAACCACAATTTGGCACAGAAAATAGGATTATAAACCAGTTTGTCTGAGTATGGAACGAATGAATGAACTTTATTTTCAAAGGGTAACAAATTGGGCACGCAGGCCCGTCTTACATTCGGCCTTCCAATCACTCATCTTTCATTCATCAGTGCATAGTGCATTCACATAGGAAAAAAAACATTGTCAAATGAATGTTGTAAGCATAATCAATGCATGTTACCATGTTATGAGACATCCCCCACCCACCCATCCCCTATACATCCGCATGTCCCCCAGACATCCACCACCCAACCACACACATACCCACAGACACATACATTCCCCCATCCATCCACCCATCCCCCAACCCACACACCCCACACCCCCTCCACATACACCATCTCCCCACCCACATACATCTCCCACCCACCACACATCCCTCCACACACAAACCCAGGAACACATGCATGCATCTACCCATCCATCACCCATCCATCACCCACCAACACATCCCCCCACCTTTACACATCTCCCCACCCACGCACACACATCTTCCACCCATCCTATAACCTACCAACACTCACCCACCCACATATCCTCCACTACCCACCCACACACCCCAACCACTCAGCCAAACACACATCCCCCAACCACATATCCAACACCCACACACACATATTCCCGCCAACTCACATATCCCGCACCTACCCACACACAAAACCCACACCCACCCAAACATCCCCCACTTACACACATCCATCTCCCACACATCCTCCACCCACCCACTCACCAAGCACCCCCCTCCCCCGATCTCCAATCCACAATCACACATCCCTTAACTACAGATCTCACCACCCATACAATCACACACACACATCCCCACATACACATCCCCACACCCATACACACATCCCCACCCACCAACACATTCCTCATCCAAAAACACACACCCCACCATCCACATATACCCCACCCACATAACATCCGCCACTCACACACATCCGCCACTCACAGACATCCACCCACTCACGTACTCATCCATCAACCACTCACACCCACACATCACCCACCCACCCATCAATATATGCATCTCTCATCTACCCTCCACCCACACACACCCAAACCACCCAGCCAAACACACATTCCCCATCCTCACATACATCCTTCATCCACCCGCATATCCCACACCTCCCCCACCCCTCATACATCTCCCCTCCCACACAACACGCCACCCATAAACACATTCCCTCACACACACACATCCCCCCACATGCATTCCCCATCCACACATCTCTCACCCACACACACATCTCCCCACCCACCCACACATCCCCCACCTACAAACATCCTCACCACCCACACATACATCCTCTATCCACTCACATTTACCCCATCCAAACTCACACCCTCCCACCCACACAGACATATCCCATTCACAGACACACCCCCACACCCATCCCCCACACCCATCACACACCCACCCAAATACACATTCCCTACCCACACCCCCAACCCACCAGGATTAAAGGGGAAGCACATCACTGTTTGTCACAGAAAATTGGGATTAAAGGGAAAGCTAACCACATTTTGTCACAGAAAATATGGATTAAAGGAAGGCAAACCACAGTTTGACCCAGAGAGTCGGAATTAAAGAGAATGCACTTCAGGTTCCATGGTAGAATACCAAAGGACATCTTTTTTGGTGAATTACAGATGGGTAAGAGATCTTGGTGTCAGCCTCTGTCGCAATACAAAGATGTGTGTAAGCGGGACATGATTGATACAGGCAGCGATAATGCACATGAGGAGCAAGTCGCAGCCAAATGTATTGTATGGAGGGCAAATATCAGAAATGGAATAAAGACAAAGGAGAAAATGATTGCAGATAAGTGTGAGACGTATGATGGTGAAAATGGCCATGTGTTCACACGCATTCATTGTGAACGAACATTTACAGTGCGAATATGTCTGATCAGTCACATTCGCTGCCGCCATGGGTTGTAGTTATTATGCCTTTTTGAAGCACAATGTGAAAAACTATCGTCTGTGAAGATGGCAATGAGTTAATGTTGACACCAGGTTCTAAACAATGGTGTGAATGATGGCATCTGCTACAGCAGCCAAAAGATACTGATACTGCAGTCTATTTGCCAACAAACAGTGCAACCACCATCCAATACAGAGGCTCTAGGAAAACTGGGAAGGAAAAGAGAATTGAAAAAATAGAAATAAAAAAGAGGCTTCATTATTTCGGTCATGTTAAGAGACATAACACTCTTATAAAAACCATACTGGAAGGCAAGGTTGAAGGCAAGCGAGCAAGAGGTAGACAGCGATACAAGTGGGAAAATAACATCAAGAGATGGATGAACATCAATCTGACAGAATGTACAGTCAGGGTGAGAGACAGATAGTATTGGAGATCCACTGCAGCCAACTTTTATTGTGGAGACGGCACTTGATTGATTGATTGATTGAATGCAACCATCATCCAATGAACAAAGAATAGAAAAGCCAGTGCAAATTTATGTGAATGTTTTTGTCATGTTATTTCTATGTTTGTTATGCAGTTATACTCTCAACAGAACATGTAAAATGAGGTTTGATATATTTCATGGTTTTATTTTTCAGCTGGACATTGCTTTGTCTACGGGTACCCCATTTTCATGTTTCCACCACCACCTCATCTTCATGTTAGAGCATGTACTGACAAAATCAGAGAGAAATGTCTTTAACTCTCTAATGAGCACATCAGCCGTTCTGGACTTTCTGCGTTATAATTATGACATAAGTTGATGATGATCATATGATATAGAGTTGATCTTTTGATCTCTGGTTCACCTGGGATTTGTGTGGCAGGAATGATTTTCACATCTGTTAGAGTATGAGTTCAAGAATCAACATCTCTACACTCGGGAAATTCCTGCATATGCTACATCTCCTTCTTCAGTCGACAGTGAAGAGTTTCCAGACTGATGGCACCAGTAATGCTCTGATTAAAAGTGCCTACATTTTCCCCAGCATGTTGTGTGTCATCCAGACACATCTATTAGAGCTCACAGCTTCACTAGCCAGGAATTTGTAAAAGTGATTCCAAAAGGGCATGTGGCTGAACTCAGAAAATTAACAGGCATGACTCGTAAAGTTTTGCCTATGAGATCTTGAAAAATAAAGACTTGTTAGATGTGTGTGTGTTAGTTTTTGTTACATTTGTATGATTAGTTATATACCTGTTATTTTGTACTGTTGAGGCATTGGTTGTTTCATAACATTGTGATGATTCGTAGCAGGATTTATTAGTAATTGTTTCATATTTCAGTTTTATTGTCAACTTGGACGTTTTATGGCTAATAGTACTGTCAGTTTTTATAATATATTGTCAACATTGACAATATTTGGTCAATAATACTGTCATTTTTTAAATAATATATTGGCATCTTTGACATTATATGGTCAACAATACTTTTGGTTTTTGCTTTCACAATATATGGTTAACAATACCGTCAGTGTTTATAATATATTGACAACTTTGACAGATTATGGTTAGTGTTGACAGTATATAGTACACTTCCCGATATCACTGTTGACAGTATATGGTCAATTTTGGCAGTGAAACAACTATGAGGCCATACAGTTAATTTTATAGTACGTGGTGAATGTGGAGAAGACTCAGCAGGCATTTCTTATATTAAAGCGAGGAACTTTGACATTTTATATAATGTGAAAGCTGTTTAAACAGAAGTTTATGACACATCCACACCTTTAATTGAAGTGAAAGTTGGAAAATGGAGTGAAACAAATGCATATCATCAAATTCTGTGTTCTCTGGTGGCTTACAGATTTGTGCACCGAGTTGCTAGCACACAAGTCTCTTACCCCTCTCACTTCTCTTTCTGTCTCTTTTTCCTCTCGCTCTCTTATCTCTCATTTCCTCACCGTCTGTCTCTCTGTCTCCTCTTGCATTCTCATGCTTCATTCTTTTTCCTCTCTTCTCTCTCTGCCACACATATGTAACAAATCCTGTGTAATACAATAAATATTTATTTTCATAATAATCACCCGTTGCTATCTAAACTTCTCAATTTTTCAATAATAAAAAAGATATATAAGATTTTACACATGCATGTGCGCACAATGACACACACACACAGTTGATATAATTTATGATATCGTACATATTTTACATAGTAACAAGTGTAATACATTCATAATGTATTACTGTCATGGTATTCAGACCCTTCTGTAAAATTCCATTCAGTTTCCTACTGTCACAATAAACAAGAAAAGCTGTCCAGCAGCAAGCAAATACAGGCTGTTTGTAAAGTCTCACTACACGTTGTATGTAGGTCACATTTGAAAAATGAAGTACATTAAAATGTGTGCTAAACACTTCATAACATTAGATAAAATAGTCACTGCTATGGTCTAACCCTGTTTTGGGGAAGCTGGAAAGTATCAATGACGTGGTGTTGGAAATCTCCACCATGACTGTACACATCTCTTCATACTGTCAAATACCTTCTGCAATGTGCCTGTTGTTATTTCCATGTTTATCCACCGCTATTTCGAAACACTTGTTCAACCAAAACAATGCTTTCTTACGTTGATAACACCATTCTGTTTGGAGTGCACAGAATTACTCCAGCAGACGACAGCTATTCACTGCATATTGCTCCACACTGGAACACTTTTTTTATGATATCGTGCACTTAATTTTTTTAATTTCTTCTACATACAAAGTGTAGCGAGACTACAAACACCCTGTATAAGACAAATTTACACATATACTCGCTCAGAAATACATTCACTCTAACCATCAAGCTGCAGTAAGAAGTTGTGAGATGTAGTGGCTAGTACACGTGCATCCCAGTCCGGTGGTAATGGGTTCAAACTCTCACCAGGGCAGATTTGTTAACATTGACCTGAGCTAACAGGTTGACCTAGCCTAAAATTAGCGCCGGGAAGTGTCTTGGAAAGTAAAGGCAGACAGCTGAATATTGAGCATATCACTCAAGTGATGGTTGATCTATTAAAAACATGAGGATAGCATCACATGCCTGATACCCCTCAAGTGTTGGTTGATCTATTAAAACATGAGGATAGTATCACATGTCTGATACTCCTCAAGTGTTGGTTGGTCTATAAAAAAAAACATGGGGATAGCATCACATGCCTGAGACTTCTCAAGTGTTGGTTGATCTATTAAAACATAGGGATAGCATCAGAGGCCTAATACTCATCAAGCCATGTAGAATATTTCAGCACAGAAGCCGCAGACATGTTGCATGATTTATTCGTGGCCTATTAACTGCATCTTGTCATGTGCTTACTACAAAGTTATATATCATATGCCTCTACTCTGAGGTCTCTGTGGCAAAGTGGTCAAGCCGTCTGACTCGGGCTCCGAAGATTGTGGGTTAGATTCCTGGCCGCGTCATTCGGTTCACAGGTGCATTTTTTTGGAGACTCCTGGGGGTAATCTCTGGAGATATGGAGTTCGTGCTTTGTGTGACGCTTTCCGTGCTGTGGAAAGAGACTGAGCCATATGGGATAAAGACTCGGTGCAGTGAAGTCGACCCTGTCGACTTTTAAGCGACTTTTTATATATCATATGAAGTGAATAAATGAATAATACTTTAGTTCAAACACTTCAAACACATAGCAGCATTGTTTGAATGTGGAGCATAGTTCTTTTTTCTCCCTGTCAACCATCAAGCAGACAGGTGTATCATGTTGGCAGCTGTGATTGTTGCAGTTATGGAGTTTTCTGCATCTTCAATGCCTTAGTCTGATGCAGGCTTTGGAGATCAAGATCCTCCAATCCTCTCTGGTGTCTGACATTTTAATGAAGTTGACTTTACTGACATTATTTGTTGCCCAGGTATTTAATCTTTCAACAGACATTTTTATTTGTCTTCCTGGGCTTCTTTTGGCCAGTAGTTTTCCACACGAGGACATGGCTCTGTTCCTCCTCTTCTGTTGATATGCCTCTTAAATGTCATTTCCTCACTCTTCGGTTGTCACGGGTGATCTAGTCACAACCTGCAGCAGTCAGTGTCTCTTCTTCTTCATTCCTCTTTCAAGGTGAGTGCCTCATACCTATTTATGCACCTTAGAGGTCAGTGTATCTGACTTCGCCATGCATTTGTGTAAGGTTTACATCCTCTAGATTAGTGGTTCTCAACCGGTGGGGAATTCCACCCCCCCCCCCAGGGGATTTCCAGGGGGGGGGGGATGAAGACAAGAAACCGATACAAGAAACCGATTACTTGATGTTGTTTTTCCCTTCATACTTTACAGTTACGTACGTCTCATCCTTCTAAAATTCATTTTATAAAGTAAGTAGACCCACAAATCATGTTTTATGTGGATGTCTAAACTTGTTTTAGTATATGCTATTAAATTTATCTTCCATTTTTACGTATACTGTGTAGGGGTGGGGGGATTTTTAGATAAGAAATATGAAAGGGGGGGGGGGATGACGTTTTGAAAATACGGTGAAGGCGGGCACGGGCCAAATTTTTTATAGGAAGGGGGGGGGGGATGACGTTCTGAAAATATGGTGAAAGGGGGCACGGGCCAAAAAAGGTTGAGAACCACTGCTCTAGATTGATTCCATCCAAGATAACGGACTCTGTCTACTCGTAAAATAGGTTTTTACTTTTCCTAACAGGTTTGTCAGGTAGTGGCCTTGCAGCCTACTCTTGGAGATTTCCAGCTGCCATGGGATTTTTAGCACGCGCAACTTGCGCACACGACTTCCTATTTTTTTCCCTTATCTGAAAAAAACTAGATATCCAATCTCACCACCCAAGAGATCAGGGAGATGTTGTGAGAAAACAATTTCCCGGGAAGGTTAACCCGGTCAACAAATGTCTGCAGAAGTCAAATATGTCGGCCTAACGGCGCAAGAACACAGCTCTGCTGTAAACAGGCACAATGCAACCACATCTGAAAAAACTCTCCGGATGAACACAGAAGAAGAAGAAGATACAAAATTTTTTCTTTCTTGTTTGCATTCAAACCTTCCTGTCAATTTTTTTTGGCGCTCGCTCGCTTTGAATTCAAGTGTAGTCCATACACACTATTTATAGTAGTGATGGACTGGATTTTGTGTGTGGATTAGCTTTCCCCATTAACAGTGTCCCTCGCCATCAGGCGAACCCACTCTGACTTCAGAGGCACTTGTAATTTACGTCCCCAAGTCAAGGATGACAGGTCAACATTTTAGTCCAGCTGCCCGGTGTAGGGGTTGAACTGCTTACCTCGGCATCAGCACACCGGATGTTTAAGAACACGCGTTCTTACCCATTCGGCCATTCAGACCTGTGATAATGTCTCCAATAAAAGCAATTGATAGTTTATGGCATTCCTATAGTTTTCTTCTTTTGTTTTTGGGTTGGAGTGTACTGATGGTAATCTGTACTGAGCTGCACTGGTTTTGTCCTTACATTCAGAGAAATCAAGTCTGTCTGTGATTGGTTTAGTTAGCTGCATACCCTTTACGGGACATAGCAGTCAACTCCGGCATTTTTTGGCTATTGTGATTTCTGGGCAAGTTTACAGTCAGTAGTTTGCCATAGCTTTCTGAACAACCAGCACTCATACCATTGTATGGAAACCAACGCAAGGCGGTCTGCTTCCAAATCACCCGCAGCATTTGTAACCCCTTCGCCTCAAAACAGTCTATCATCTGTGGTGTCTTTTTTAAATATTATTATTATCACAGTTAGTGCTTATCACATAGTTATCTTTCTAGAATGTTGCTTTCATCACGGCCTGCCAAAAAGACTGTATTTTGCAGTTCCCCTGATTCATACATTTTCATGGCCAGGGTGTCTTTAATGTCCGCCTTCAAATATGTCTGCCCTTCCTTCCATGAACTATGCCTTCCATTACTGTTCTGTCTAAACCATTGGGATGTGTAATATGGCCAAATTATGTCAGTTTCCGAGACATGTTTGTTGTCAAGATTATTGCCAATTTGGACATATGCTTTCAGCAAAAGTTCACCTCTCTCGTTCCTATGCTTTGATTCTTCAAGTTTTCCTATCACATGGTCATGACAAATTATAAGTTTTAACATTCAGTCACATGAGCTACCAAAGGGAAACCTTGCTGTGTGGATGTCGGCAGTTAAGCTAAAACCCTTGGAAAGGGTAGGACACTATTACTGACATGAAATCAAGACTTTATTGAGCAAGGTAATAATTGAATATCGGATTGGTGAGAAGAAAAGCTCACTGAGATGGATAAATTATTAAACTCTACAATTATTCATTCATTCATTCAGTAGCATGTCCTTTGCCGAATTTTGCTCCCATAACAACCTTCTGGAAATCTTCTTGGTCATAAGCAAGATGCCCTGTGTCCGATACATCCATCTGGAGATCATCTGCCACAACCGGCACCCATCTTCTCTTTGGTCTTCCTCTTCCTCTCTTCCCTGGCAAGCCCCTCCATTATTGTTCTCTCTAAACTTTCGTGACATTAAAAGTGACCAAAATATTTCAATATTCTTTGTTTTATCGTCTGTAGCAGCCAACCTTCTTCAATATTCAACTCTTGTATGGATGCATGTGTTCTTTTCTATGTCCAAGATATTCTTAGAAACCGTCTATAACATTTATATATATTCCAAGGCATTTGAGCTTATGTAGTAAGTGTCCGGGTCTCACAGGCATATGTTGAAATTGTAAAGATGCGTACGCTTAAAAATCTAATTTTTGTAGGTCTATCTGTCCTATGCCACAATGTATTCAATTGTTTTAGTTTTTGAAGAGAGTAGCAATATATATTTGTCTTTTAATTTCTTTCATTGTGTACCATTGTTGGTAATTTATAACCCAAGATATTCAAAATTTTCCACCACCTCTAATTTCTCCTCAGTAACATACATTTCTTTCTCCAGATTAGTTTTATTTGTATGTGTTATCTTTGTTTTTGCTATATTAAGATATAAGCTGTGATTTTAGATATTCTTTTGGATTGAGATTATTAGTTTTTCTATACTATTCTGTGATGAGGATGGTAATACTGTATCATCAGCATATCGAATCTTTGGTATTTCATGAGTACAATTATTAATGCTCTGAATTAATATACTTCAGTATTGGTATTATGAAGATGAAAGGATCAGTATTCATGATGTGGACATCTTTAAAGTGGAATAATTGACTCATCATCTTTATACATCATGAGAATGTTTTACTCAGTGTTCTCAGCAAACAGCAGTAGAAAGTACCATGAACGGAATCCTCATTTGTAAATCGCTGTATTAAGCATTTAAGCCTAACAACTCTTAACAACTGCCTTCACCGTTTTTGACTTGCCTTTTTCTGCAAGTTGAGGTGATGATATGATTTACCAACACTATAGTGTTCTCACAAGCTGTCGGCACGGAAGCCATTAGTATCCAGACAGAAGATACAGTGAATATTTAAACTCGACAATGGACACCAAACCTCTCACTCAACAGTGGGGGCCCAAGCTGGTCCAGTGAAATAATATGCCTCTTGGTCAACAATATTGAATAATATATCCTTTGCTCTTTACTTTTCTCCTTCTACTTCTATATGCGCTTATCAATACCTGTGGATTTACTTCTCATGTGGTTTCAGTGACTTCAAGGGCTTTCCTGTGATTGATGTCCTGATAAGTTGTCAACTGTTTCAAGTATTTTCAATATATGTAAGGGCTTAAAATGAAAACCTTATTTTTTTTTTTTTTTGGTGTGAAAATATTTTGAAAAAGTAAAGACCAAATGTATCATTTTTCGATGTAGTCACCATTCAATGCAAGTCATCCAGTGCCGGAAAAAGTGCTTGGATTCCAGTAGAAAAAAATTCTCATGGTTGCGTGTGTGACCACTCATGCACCACCATCTCTACCTCTTTATGGGATTGAAAAGTCTTTCACGGAATTCACGCTGTTTTGAACCTCTTACTCCACTCATACACTTGCTGGACTGACAGGCATGCATCACCATATTGGACTTTCATTCGCCGATAGATTTCTATAGGTTTCACCCTTTAACTTTTAACAAAAAATGGTTGGTGCATATCAAAAATAGGGCGGTCATCTTTAAATGGTCCTTATCACGTCACTGTGTTCATCTGCACCATTATGTCACATGCTTAACACTCTTGATATCCTTAACAAACAAAAATTGACAGGTTATGTTGACAGACAATGTTATGGTTATTGTAATTTCTATCACACTTTTAAGGTTTTCATTTGAAGCCTCATATTTTTCCGTGTAATATACTACATCACCTGTGTGTTAACAGGGCTCATAATGGAAGCAAAGAACAGCAACCTACCATGCATGTCATGAGAGACAATTAAGGAGGGTTGGTGTGAGATTGGTAACCTCATTCCATTGGCAAATATTGCTGCAAAATCCAATGAATCATGTACAAACCTACAAAATGTGAGTTGGCTGGGGTATCCATTGGGAGATATATTCTATCAGTCTTACTCGTCCTTCTGGTACACATTTTTGTTGAAATATCCTTTAACCAGATCTCAGTGAGATATTTTCAGTTATCACTGTCAGTGAAAAGCAAATCAATAGGAATAGGTATGTCCACAATTTCAGATGAAGGAAGCATGTTTGCTGGCCCATTAGTTATTCCTGTATGCATATGAAAGTATGCTTGTAACGTTTCCTGGTGATCATTTTCTATGCAGGATGATTGACTATCCTGGTCTGTTATATGCATGTCACGGATGTCAATGGATGATATACTTAACGTCCGACATGAGGGAATTTCACTAAAACTGGTCGTCATTGATGGACTTGGGTCAGCTTGTAAAGGGAGAAGACTCTGTGATGTTGGGTATAAGAGTGCTCGTCTTTTTGACAGTCTGTTAGAATGTGATAGCATAGCTTCAGTTTCTCTTGAATTCTCCATGGTCGCGAAGCTTGTTTCCTGTTCCTGGTGGTAAAGTTGTGGATTTCGTAACCTTTCAGTGATTGCTTGATCATCTGTTACAGGATGACCAGTTTGGTTGATGATGACATTATGATTTCCACAGTTTGGTGACTTTCTACCTGAAATACAATATTAAACTGAGTACATAAACATCATGAAACATCACATACATTTTACATGGTGTCAATGGATAGACACTAACCTGCTGGGAAAGTAGGCATGGATTTGACCCATATAGGGGCAGATTCTAATTGTTTAAATTGACATGAGCTCTCAGATGAACCAACTCTAAAATGGCAACCAGGACGTCTCTTGAAACTACTCATTGCATCATGCCTGGAATGCCCAATGGTCTATCAAAATACGGGTCTAGCACCACATCTTCATTACAGTTTAGTTTAGTTTAATTTATGGATCAACATCACAGCACACGGGTGCAACCCATAAGTGCTCCGTTCTCCTCCTAACTCAAACATCTTCATTAGGCCGTCCCTTACTAATGACTTACTCAGAGGTTTTCTTGGGAGCTGAAGTAGCACAGTGGCTGGCAGGCTTGTCTTCTGGCCCATTGCTGATGGGTTCAAGTTCGCATCAAGGCAGATTTGTATACATGACCTGGACTCCCAGGTGGGCCCAACTAACAATGAGGAAGGCAGGGAATAGCTTGGGAAGCTAAGGCAATCAGTGTGATATTGACTACAAGACACTTCTGTTGCTGGTTGGTCTATAAATGTGGGACTTACTGTGTGCCCAATATGATTCAAGATATGTCAACAGGATAGAGTTGTTCTTAAATATAACGTGTCGTTGTGTCGTGCAAGCTATTCAATCAGAAGACTGGAATTTATTTATTTGAAGATGTCATTCCACCATACTGTAGATTTACTTACTTAAGCGGTTTTCCTAAATATAGCAGTGTAGTTCTGTCATGCAAGGAGGATATTCAGTCCAAAGACTGGAATTAATTTATTTGAAGATGTCTTTCCACCATAACTTTAACTGAGTGACTGTGCACAAACTGACTAGTAAATTTATATTGTGGTGTTCTCTTGTATTCCACACACACTGTGGTAAACAAGAACAGTCAAGGACCTTTTTTAATATGTCTTGAGGTGTATTGGACATATGGTGCTTGTCCCATACTTTTAAAGACCAATCAGTACTCAAGGGGTAATGTGGTTAATATCTAGTCAGCTCTCTTTAGTTCCCAAGACATTTCCAAGTACTCATTTTAGGCTGGGTCGACTCTGGAGCCATGCAGTGTGGCAGTCAGTTGTCAGTAATCAGATATGGCTACAAACATCCATAGTTATTACCGTAGAACAAGCATTCATGTTATATCACAAGATCTTGGTCATATTTGTGTACCGCGCCTTTTCCTCTTCAAATGATAAGAGATACAAAAACTGGGTCTTGGAATATACAACAGAAAGATAATGAGAATGAATATACAGGTATTGAAAAACACTCATAAAAGCACAGGAAGGAAGTAGGTATCAAAGGACAAGACAATAGGGAAAAAAAGCTTCAGTCATGCCTGAATTTGAATTTTATAGATATCTATGCTGAATAATAGATGGGAGCTTATTGATCATGTTGTTTCAATGGCCTTATGGGTTCTCCAGTGAAAGAGAACCAAAGTAAATGATTACCCATGAAGGCATTTACGCCAGTATGTGGAATATCATTCACACATACAAACACATTTTCACTTTCTGTCTGTCTCTCTCTCTTTCTCTTCCGCCTTCCCCCTTCCTCTCTTGCTCGCTCGCTCGCTCTCTCTCTCTCTCTCTCTCTCTCTCTCTCTCTCTCTCTCTCTCTCTCTCTCTCTCTCTCTCTCTCTCTCTCTCTCTCTCTCTCTCTCTCTCTCTCTCTCTCTCTCTCTCTCTCTTACACACACATATCTTGGCAGAAAAAGAATTGAAGGCACTGACAAAGATATCCAAATAAGAATCTTCTCAATCATTCGATTCCATAAATGTTTATATTGTTCTTTCACACACACAAACACATTTTCACTTTCTGTCTCTGTCTGTCTGTCTGTCTGTCTCTCTCTCTCTCTCTCTCTCTCTCTCTCTCTCTCTCTCTCTCTCTCTCTCTCTCTCTCTCTCTCTCTCTCTCACCCCTTCCCCTTCCTCTCTAGCTCTGTCTGTCTGTCTGTTTTACACACACATACACACACATATTTTGGCAGAAAAAGAATTGAAGGCACTGACAGATATCCAAATAAGAATCTTCTCTATCATTCAATTCCATAAATGTTTTATCTTGTACTTTAATGTCATGTGCTTCTGTATTGATACATCTGTGCATGCTTGCTTCATAAATGTTTTCATGATCCTCCTCTTTTTCCCAGTATTTTGTCTTCTCGTAATTACTTTGTTGTTTCTTTATGTTTTTGAATGTGCCTAAATCATCTCTAGTTCTCTCTATAACGTCCACATTACTGATTCTGTCATACCATTTTAGCCCTTCTATTATGTCATACCATTTCAGTATGTCTATTCTGTCATAATGCTGGTCTCCCTGGCGTAGGGGTTAAGGACATTGTTCATAATCCCAGGCGATGGGATCATGGGAAGGCTGACACACCACAATTATACATTTCTGGCGTCGTCCATTGCATGTCATGTCTTGAAAACCAGTCATGTAATTGATAGAGACAGCGCTTTTCGTGTGTGGTTTCATACACAAAATAGTCGTTTGTTAAAGTTTGCAGAAGCCATAATGATTAATCTACATAGGCCAGTTTTGTGCAAACAGAAAGACATGATAGTCCATTTAAAATTACCATGGTAAACAATGGATATTACTGTGCGATCATGTGTATATTTCAGCTTGGAAGATGTATCTAATTATTTTACTCTATGTTGTGTGACTTCTGCAGTATGTACCTGACGATATGCAGCGAAATATGCCAGGCAATAAATCATACAATCTATGGTTTGTGTCTTCGTTATTCAAATACTAATTAATTAATGTTTGCATGTTTTTCATCTCTTGGTGGATTCGGGTGTATTCTAAACATGAAACCTGAACATGAACACTCACAGTTCCTGTACTTGACCATGAGGTATATTATAATAAGAATGACAATCGCAGCAGCACCCACACAGATGATGGGGACGATAACTTTGAGATGTGTTGAATAACTCTGCATTTCCTCTGCTGAAGAGTTGTCTTCTATTGTTGCTTCTGAAAGGGAAACAAGTAAAATGGTTAGTGGATGTTTTTTCTGTTTTTTTTGGGGGGGGGGGCACTCGCTTGCTTTGAACTCAAGCGTAGTCCATACAAGTGCTACTACTTCCAGTGCACTGGGCTGATATTTGTGTGTGGATTAGCTTTCCCTTTTACCAGTGTCTCTTGTCATCCAGTGAACCCACCCCGACTTCTGAGGTACTTGTAATTTACGTCCCAAAGTCAAGGGCGAAAGTCAACATTTTAGTCCAACTAATCGGTTTAGAGGTTGAACCCGCTACATCGGCATCAGCACATCGGATGTTTAAGAACGGGCGCTCTTATCCATTCAGCCATGCTGACCTCCGGCTAGTGAGGTGATATTCTTAGTGCTGAAAATAGGTCTTAAAGAACGTCAATGTATTCATACTAGCTGAAAAGTAACTTCATAGCTACGGAATTGAACATATTCTATCTGTCATTTCTTTCTGTTTGCCTCTCTGTGTCTTTTTCTCCTGCATGTTCTCTCTCTCTCTCTCTCTCTCTCTCTCTCTCTCTCTCTCTCTCTCTCTCTCTCTCTCTCTCTCTCTCTCTCTCTCTCTCTCACTCTCTCTCTTTATCGCTTATTTCTCTATTTTGCTCATTCCCTACTCCTATTCTTCGTTCAATAACCCTAATTCTTTTCTTCTCTTTTCACAAGTCCTAAATTCCCTTCCTGTTTTCCTCTTTGTACTAATCCCCTCCCTCTTTTTATTTATTTTTACTAATCCCCTCCATCTACCTCTCTTTTTACTAATCCCCTCTCTATATTTATTTATTTATAAACCCGCTCTCCCTTTCTCTCAAGCAGAAGGCTCGCAATCTGCTGCAGACGATTTGGAAGCAGACCACCATACGTTGATTTCGATGGTATCAACGTCAGTCGTCCAGAAAGCAATGACAAACTATTAAGTGTACAAATTGCCTAGTAACTCACAAACAAAAGCCTTAAAATGCTGACGTTGATGGCGACGTCCTGTAAAATATATCTAACTCTCCAACATGCGCCTGGTGAGATGCAGCGAAATATGCCAGCAACACACTGTACCACCTATTGGTTATGGCTAAAAGCAAAGATGATTATTGATTGCACCAATCATATCGTAAAATTGCTATAATCTCAAAGTTTAGTCGACGGATCAATATCATGCCACACGGGTGTAACCCATAAGTGCTCCGTTCTACTCCTAACTCAAGCCTGAGCCCGGAGAATCTCAGCTCAGTGCACGAACTCCGTATCACCGGCGAGGATCCTGAAATACTTTTTTTGAAATAGATTGAAAACTTAAATAGATTTTTAACTCGAAATTTTGCCCGGGCAGCGCCGTTAGGCTACTCTTTTTCGATTTCCAACTACCAAGGGATTTTTTTCGTGTGCAACAATACACACGAGCGTCCGATCTCACTACCCAGAGACCAGGGGAAATTTTATTACTAGAAGTCCACGTGAAAAAAATCCCGGGGCTTGAACCCGGGACCTCCAGCACTCGTGGCGGACACCATACCTCGAGCTCAAAGTGGTACAAATATAAATGTAAATAAGTAAAGGGCACTTGTACATGCCTTGAGACTATTGAGTCTGTGGTGCTAGAAGTGCTAGACCCATATTTGTATAGAGCTTTCGGCAGTCAATAGTCATGTTGTCTATACCGCACCGGCTGTCTCTACTTCCTATGCCATTTCCTGGTACTCGTTTTAGGCTAGGTCGATCTGGGAGCTCAGGTCAATTGAAGAAATCCGCCACGGCTGGGATTCGAACTCATGACCACCCTGGCGGTAGGCAGGCGTGTTAGCCACTGAAGTCACCCAGGTACGGATATATCCGGTAAGACAACGTGTAGAACGGGAATTTAAATAATTTGGTGGAGGTATTAATTACCGGATAATACATTACTTTGAGGAGAGAGAGAGAGAGAGAGAGAGAGAGAGAGAGAGAGAGAGAGAGAGAGAGAGTAATATACACAAACTCACCTAAACTGATGTACTTTGTATAAATAGGTGTGATGCACTCGGTGCTGTAAACTTCAACGTCGAAACAGCTCTTGCATAATGGCTTTACCTGACAGGTGAAAAGACGAAGCCAGTGTTACCACAGTCATATAAGCCTACACAGAACTTGTTTGTAAGAATCAATATTTTCTACCCAGTTTGCCAGGACAGTTGGTATAGCCAACTATCTGCATCATCATCAAGTGCTACCTGACAGTTCCACAGACGGGTCCGAATTGACTCAATTCAATTGAGTTTCCCAAAACCTATGTCTTGTGATGTCACGATTCAGTCAAACAGGCTTTTAAGTCCATATTTTGGTATTGTCCACCCACATGTATTTCTGTCTTTCTACAACACGCTTCTCCGCTTCTTTTCTCTCCAGAGTATCATTTAACAAGAAGCTGTGTGCGCTCGCTGGCTTTGAATTGAAGCGTACTCCATACACACTACTCCCAGTAGTGCTGGACTGAATTTTGCGTGTGGATTAGCTTTTACCTATTAACAGTATCCTTCGCCATCAGGCGAACCCACTTCTACTTCAGGGGTACTTGTAATTACAATTAACGTCCCCAAGTCAAGTACAATAGGTCAACATTTTAGTCCAACTGTCCGGTGTAGGGGTTGAACCTCTTACCTCGGCATCAGCACACCGGATGTTTAAGAACACGCGTTCTTACCCATTAGGCCATGCTGAATTGCGTGTCTTTGTATATTGCCGAAATACTTAAACTGTTTAACCTTGTTCTCATTCAGTAGTCTGCATTTCACTCCCGGTTTTGGTAATACTTCTGTTTGCCGTTCTTCTCCTGTGATATTCTTTCTATTCGTCTACACAACTGTAGCGAAACCCCAGTGGCCCATGTCCTCATACCTATCCGCTCAATTCCTTCGGAGTGGGATTCTCTGGAGTACTTTCATAACCCGAGCATTTGACACGAATACTTTGAAATCTATCGGTTCTTCGGGAAAACCCAATGGCGCGCCTTGCACCAAATATGACCTAGGGTAATGGTTTGGGCGTGAAAAGTCCGTTGTCAACCTTGTCGGTTGTGGTCGGCACAATGTATTAAAGTTTTAAAGAATTTTACAGATAAAGTGCCGCATCCTACGGCTGGGATATGAAAGGTAATTTTAGATTAATAGGTCCTGCCAGACCTGGGCATATTAAGCTTGGTCGTCTCAAATAATGAGACGATTTGGTGAAACGGCAGTCTTGCCAATTTGGCTAAGCGTCTAGATCTGGGCATGGCGGGGGAACAAATAGGGGCAATATCTTTTCCCAGATGATGTCGCATATTCTTGGCGGCGGATAAGGGGGAGTGGGGGGCTATCTTTCTTCCTATGGCTTTACCTCTGTTTAGTGTCATCTTTCATTTGAATATAAACATTCTATAGCTATGGCATGTCGAGGGGAAGGGCTCCGTGGGGACCGGTTCCACCCATCTGAGTTATATCTTCTTGAGCCAGAAGAGGCGATCCACTGTGCTATCTCTTTCGTCTTTCGGCTGATGGGGGGGGGGGGGCCAGGTGGACCGGGTGGTTCCTGGTCGATAGGAGGATGTTGGGAGTATAAATGGACTTCCCTGTCTCCCTGAGAGAACCTGAACTCATCTGAATATATGGGTTATGTGAGACACGGCCGATACATTGCGGTGACAGCTCAGACAAGAGCGGCGGCCGGACAGGGTAGTTTCCTCTTTCCTGTTCTTGCTAGGGATGGGGGAGGGAGATGCATTGCGGTCCATACAGACCCACTATTATGATAGTAGTTAAGAGTAGGAAACATACATAATTACGCACACTACTCCACAATAGCTTTGTCGTGAGAAAGGCAAGGTTTGCAAGTGAGAGGGAAGCCTGAGAAGGTATGTGCCCAATATTAATAAAGGCATGGTATGAGTGTGGAGAGGAGTGTGGTATGAAGACAATTGAATACTAGGTAATTGTATGGATTTTATTTATGTATGGCAACCGACATGCTGAGACCATTGGAATCTCCATGCCGGCTGTATCTGAAGTTTACACCAGAGGCTCTCAAAATTGTTTTAACTTTACAGGATCCTTCTTTTGACGGCGAACATAGCCGGAGGTTTCGACAGAGCATCGACATAGAACATTATGTTTACTATGAAGTCCCTGCTGCTGTTGGGCTATACCAGATAGAACCACGGCGGGCCCGAACGAATACTTTCAGACACCTCGGCAGGCGTTTCGTTGAGCTGGGATCGAGTATGTTTGCATTTTGGGCTAGATCCCGCCTAAGTCACGGACACACCGTACATATATCCTATTTATTCTCCTTGAGTATTTCCCCACCAAAATTGTGCCCCGTGATCCCAGGGCACTTTCCCTAACCATTGGACACACTACATTCGTGTAGGACACGGAAACTTGGAATCCTGGATTTATGGAACCCTGTTGTTCGAACAACCTACGCGGGAAATAAAGACCAGTGAACTTGCCATGAGGTGGTTGTGAATTCATGGGACAATATGGAAAACGATGAGCTAGGAGATTTATATTTGTGTTGATATTGTATGGACTAGTTTTCTCTCTAGATTGTGTGTAGATGTTTATGAGTTAATTGTCAGATATTTTTGTGTGTGCTGTTATGTATTGAGTTATTAAATTTACAATTACAAATATGTTGAAGAACGTCATGTTGTATGCGTGTCAGCCAGAACGACCCTGCAGGAAATAGGTCCTTAGGTCGAATAGAGAGTGACAGTGAGTCCGGGGGAAACGGAGGAGGGTTGGCAGGGAAAGGACCTATTTAAAGCCAGGGCTATGAAATATACATGAGAAAATTGAGACATAGTTATTTGGGACCCTCCACATAGCATGTTACAACAACCACATCCCGAACTCTTCACTTGTACACTAGCACTGTTTTGTTCATTGTCCCTGCTTTGGCACCACACCTTACTGTAGAGTAAATTAAAGATTTGATAACTCTTAATTTTAATCCGTGATTAAAAACGGTTTAGAATGGAAGCTGTTTTCAGTGGTTGATTGTTACTTTAAAAAATTCATATTTTTATTTCTCCCTCACACCTGCCACAATATATTATACACTGTTATTAATTAATATTGTTATTTATATCTGTTTGCGGTCAGTTTTAATACTTATCTATATCAATGCGATGCCGTCGGAACTTCATCCCTTTATTCAGTATTTTTACACTATTATATATTATACTGGGTACCGTGGTCTTGGCTAGGCATCTCGGCGTGTTGGCCATGCGTTCGAATCTTCATCGAGACTTGTGTTTTTAAACAATAATCTGATCCTCTAGGTCAACCCAGTTTAAATGTGGTACCTTGAAATTTGTTGGGGAATAAAGGCAGCCGTGTGATATTGACCACATCATCTCTCGAATTGCCAATTTACGATTAGTCTTTAAAATATTGGACTAGCACCATGTGATCAATACGCATCAATGAGTATAGTCACTGTATTGACGCTATCTTTAGATTTAATATTTACCATCCCTGGTAGCGCTGTCGCCGTG
>OY992887.1:46360857-46368357 GCA_963921405.1 Cepaea hortensis | reverse complement strand
CATACAGATAAAACTAATATGGAGAAAGAAATATATGTTAACGAGGAAAGATTGGAGGTGGTGGAAAATTTCGAATATCTTGGGTCATTGATTATCAACAATGGTGACACAATGAAAGAAATTAAAATACGAATATCTATTGTTCTTCAAAGACTGAAACAATGGAACAAATTGTGGCGTGGGACAGATGGACCTAGAAAAGTTAGATTTTTATGAGCATGCATATTTCCCATTTTTTATGAGCATGCATATTTCCCATTGCACTATACACCTGTGAGACCTGGACACTTACTAAATAAGCTGAACAGCGCATACATGCTTTGGGTATAAATGTTATAGACGGGTTTTAAGAATATCTTGGATACAGAAAATAAATGAATTCGTACGACAAGAACTGAATATTGAAGAAGGATGGCTACTAAAGTCAAGAAAAGAAAAAGAAAATTGAAATATTTTGGTAACATGAAACGTCATGACAGTTTGGAGAGAGCAATAATGGAGGGGTAAATGCCCGGGAAGAGAGGAAGAGGAAGACCAAAGAGAAGATAGGTGCAGGACGTGTCAGATTATCTCTAGATGGGTGTATCGGACGCGGGGCATCCTGCTTATGGCCGAGGTGTTTTCCGGAAGGTTGTAATGGGATCGAGGTTCTGCAAAGGACATGCTACTGCAAGAATGAATGAGATATGACTAAGCTACCGTATGACAGCAGACGATACTATTACTACCTGCTTTCTGTTAGCACCGAATGTTGGGCGGCGGTGATCAAACCCACAACCCTACATTGTGCCAACGGCTTCGAGGGGAGGAGCGCAATTCTGAGGATAAAGTATTACCCTTGAGCGAGAAAATGCAACCTACAGACTAAATCATACTAAATGTCATGGCAGGGCAGGCCAGGCACTAAGCCGTGGTCGGCAACGGGTCTAGGATGGAAGTTCCAGCAGACGGACAGTTAGAGTATTGCTTTGCGGATCCGTCAGCTTCTGCGGCTTGTGTTGTTCCAGATGTATTAGCGTTATCTTTCCTCTGGAGTAAACTAGGGCGGTCGGGAGGGGGTAATCATGCAGCACGGACAACACATGGTCTCTAAATTCAGTCCAGCGTTTGTGCTATGGTGAGGTCTAACTCCATTTTACAAACTATTGTCTATCAACACGGCAAGGAGCCAGTCAGTTTATCATTACTTTCTGAACAAGAAGTCAAAGTTTATAAGTCCAGCTAAATCTCGGTGTAACGGGTGAGCCGCCTAACTCGTCAACAGATCACTGAAAGTTTAAGAGTGAGCGCTCTTATCCTCTCTTAAAGAAAAATATTCATTCCATTCATTCCATTCATTCCATTCCATTCATTCCATTCCATTCATTCCATTCCATTCATTCCATTCCATTCATTCCATTCCATTCATTCCATCCCATTCATTCCATTCCATTCATTCCATTCCATTCATTCCATTCCATTCATTCCATTCCATTCATTCCATTCCATTCATTCCATTCCATTCCATTCATTCCATTCCATTCATTCCATTCCATTCATTCCATTCATTCCATTCCATTCCATTCATTCCATTCCATTCATTCCATTCCATTCATTCCATTCATTCCATTCCATTCATTCCATTCCATTCATTCCATTCCATTCATTCCATTCCATTCATTCCATTCCATTCATTCCATTCCATTCATTCCATTCCATTCATTCCATTCATTCCATTCCATTCCTTCCATTCCATTCCTTCCATTCCATTCCTTCCATTCCTTCCATTCCATTCCTTCCATTCCATTCCTTCCATTCCATTCCATTCCTTCCATTCATTCCTTCCATTCATACCTTCCATTCATTCCTTCCATTTCATTCCTTCCATTCCATTCCTTCCATTTCATTCCTTCCATTCCATTCCTTCCATTCCATTCCTTCCATTCCATTCCTTCCATTCCATTCCTTCCATTCCATTCCTTCCATTCCATTCCTTCCATTCCATTCCTTCCATTCCATTCCTTCCATTCCATTCCTTCCATTCCATTCCTTCCATTCCATTCCTTCCATTCCATTCCTTCCATTCCATTCATTCCATTCCATTCATTCCATTCCATTCATTCCATTCCATTCATTCCATTCCATTCCATTCATTCCATTCCATTCATTCCATTCATTCCATTCATTCCATTCATTCCATTCATTCCATCCATTCCATTCATTCATTCATTCATTCATTCATTCATTCATTCATTCATTCATTCATTCATTCATTCATTCATTCATTCATTCAGTAGCATGTCCTTTGCAGAACTTCGCTCCCATAACAACCTTCCGAAAACCTTTCGATCATAAGCAAAATGTCCGGCATCCGATACAACCATCTGAAGATCATCCACCACATCCTGCACCCATCTTCTCTTTGGCCTTCCTCTTCCTCTCTTCCCAGGCATATACCCCTCCATGATTGTTCTCTCCAGACTTTCATGACGTTTCAAGTGATCAAAATATTTTAACTTTCTTTGTTTTATTGTCTTTAGTAGCTAACCTTCTTCAATATTCAGTTCTTGTCGTATGGATTCATTGTGTTTTTTTTTCTTTATCCGAGATATTCTTAGACCCCTTCTACAACATTTAAATTCAAAGGCATGAATGCGCTGTTCAGCTTGTTTAGTAAGTGTCCAGGTCTCTCAGGCGTATATGGCAATGGGAAAGATGCATGCTCTTAAAAATCTAATTTGTGTAGTTCTATTTGTCCCCTCCACAATTTATTCAGCTATTTTAGTTTCAGAAGAGCAATAGATATTCTCATTTTAATGTCCTCCATTGTGTCACCATTGTTGGTAAGTAATGACTAAAGATATTCGACATTTTCCACCACCTCCAATATTTCCTCATTAACATATATTTCTTTCTCCATATTAGTTTTATCGGTATGCATTATTTTTCTTTTTGCTATGATAAGATATAAGTTGTGATTTTACCTATTCTTTTGGGCTGAGGTTATTCGTTATTCTATACCATACTATGATGTGGATAGTAATACTGTATCATCAACATATCGAATCAATGGTATTTCATGACCACCGATATTTAGGGCATCATGTTGCTTCTTGGTTATATCATCTCTGACATTTCTCATTATATTTTCGGCGTACAGGTTAAATAAATAAGAAGACATCACACAGCCCTGACGTCTACCTCAGCGTCATGTCAAACCAATCTGATGTCTCGCCATCTATTCTAACCGCTGCTTGTTGGTCTAGATAGAGCATTTGTATGAGTTGTACTAAACGTGATGGAAAGCTCAATTTTCTCATGATGTCCAAAAGTTTCTGATATTTTACACAGCCAAATGCCTTTGGCCGGTCTCTCTGGCTGTGGGGTTACAACACTTTCTCTCTGTAATCCCGTTTATCACGCAGAGTCTCGCAGCGGAGCGAGAACTGAGGTGGTTCGACCCCCGCTCGTGACTTGCGGATACTGAGCCGGCCGCTCAGAAAGCAATGGCAAACTACTGAGCGTAATCTTGCCAAGAGATTAACAGACAGCTGAAAGATGCTGCTGTTGACAGCTAAGTCCTGTAAAAGGATACGCAAAACTAAAAAAAAAAAAATGCCTTTGAATAATCCACAAAACATGAGAATAGGTTTACATTAAATTCTCTACACTTCTCTATTATTAAACGCATGATGAGTATTTGATCTTTTGTTCCTCTTCCTTGTCTAAATCCAGCTTGAACGACGTTAATCTGCTTTTCCATTCTCTTACGAAGTCTTCCCATTATGATTTTTAATAGAATTTTATTTGCATATTTGATCAAGGTGCATAAAATAAAAATAACATCACGAATTTACAAACCTGGAGGTTCCAGTGACCGAAATTGTGGTTGACGAGGTTTCTGTGAAAGACAAAGTTGTATAAATGAATGCATCGTGAATTTTATAACAGCATCCTCATGATAAATCTCATCCTCATCCTCATCATCATATACATCATCATTGTAACAAGTCCTTCGCAGAACGTCGCTCTAATCCCAACCCATTGAACATATTCTCGATCCATCGTCAGCTCTCCTGCGCATGCACTTACATGTCCTGCCGAGGGTGTCTGTACTGCCCTACGTCTGCCGTCATGTTAATTAACCCGGTTCCTTCCTCTTCCTTCTTTCTTTGTTCTTCCTTCTTTGTTCTTCCTTCTTTCTTCTCCCTTCTTTCTTCTTTCTTCTTTTTTTTTCTTCCTTCTTCCTTATTTCTTCTTTCTTCGTCTTCGTCTTCTTCTTCGTCGTCTTCTTCGTCTTCTTCTTTGTCTTCTTCTTCGTCCTCTTCTTCGTCTTCTTCTTCGTCTTATTCTTCGACTTCGTCTTCGTCCTCGTCTTCGTCGCCGTCTTCGTCGTCTCTGCCGTCTCCGCCGTCTTCGTCTTCGTCTTCGTATTCTTCTTCTTCTTCTTCTTCTTCTTCTTCTTCTTCTTCTTCTTCTTCTTCTTCTTCTTCTTCTTCTTCTTCTTCTTCTTCTTCTTCTTCTTCTTCTTCTTCTTCTTCTTCTTCTTCTTCTTCTTCTTCTTCTTCGTCTTCTCCTTCGTCCTCTTTAAATGTTTAGACCTAATTGGTGTAACCTCTCATCAAGTGTGATTAGTTTATTCTGTATCTGATTACATTTGTGTGACATGAGTGCAATTTTGTCGGCGAAGTCCAAATCATCAAGTTGCTTTGTTAGAGTCCGCTGAATTCCATTTCTGTGGTAGTTGTTGTTATCTTCATAACCCAGTCTATAGTCAGTAAGAATAACAATGGTGGCTAAAGGCATCCCAGTCGTACTCCTGTTTTTATTTTACATATATCTGTCAGTTCTCCCCCAAGAAGAAATATATACTATCTTTAAGTAACAGGAATATTACGAGTACATTTTTAAATATAGTTCGAACAATAAATTGTATGTGTGCTATTTATCAACATAGTCCCCCTGGCTGGCAATACACTTAATCTACCCGTCCACTAGCTTGATGATGCATTCCAGGAAAACGTTTCTGGCTGTGGCCTTAAACCAGTCGTGCACCGCTTCCATTATCTCATTGTCATCTGCAAACCCCTGACCCTGGCATTTTTTTTTTTCAAGGGTCCAAATAAGTGAAAGTCCTATGGCGCCAAGTCAGGACTGTATTCTAGATGTTTCAAGACCTCACATTTAAGAGCACGTAGTGTTTCCACTAACCGCATTCGAATGAGTACAAGCGCTTCTTGCAACAATAATACTCCTTTTAAGATAAGTTCCCAACGCTGCTATTGGATTCAGTTTGTTCACTATCATGTTACTGTATCGAACACTAGTCTCACTACTACACCTTTTTTCTGGAAATGCACCAAAATAGGGCCATTGATATCTAAAAAGATGGTCATTATAACTGTCCCAGCGGATTCCTGCGTCTTGAATGTTGTCTTAAACGGAGACAACGGTGTTTCCACTGCATCGACTGCCTTTTACTCTCTGGTTCATAATGATGTCTCCTGTAACAATTTCATGGGGAAAAGCATATCCTTCTTGAGGATAAGGTCAAAATGCTCCTAACTTGTTCTTTCATGGTGCAAGTCGATATTAGGGCAGACATTTTGTAATCGCCATTGCGCATGAGCAAACTGCTCTGTTCTCAAGATATGGAGCATTGCTTAAGAGCCTGTTTGTGTCCTGAAATCCGATTTTACATTGGCCATACTATTCCATGCACTTTATAATAAAGTCCCTGTTACTTAATGACTTTATTTCGTATATATGGTCACCCCTTATGTGTAGGTTTTCTCTCTTTAAAAAACAAAAACTAAAATAATAATGTAGCCAGCATATGTACATATTCGGTCCACTATTTGTGACATAAAGACATAATGATTTCTTATTTTCAGTCATGTTGTGTGTATTTTGTTTCGGGTTTATTTCTATACCTCTTCAATCATTGATGTTATGTAATCATCCACAGCTGCATCGATCTTGAGCAGCTGTTTATGGCAACACGTTAGCATACTGTTAATTATAACTTGCTAGTAAACATGGAATTTAGGTGGTGGAAAATAGTTCATAAGATATTCACTGAGCTAATCCTGATGTACGAATCGAATCATGTGCAATTAGACGACAAATGAGGAATTATGTGAAAGCAATGGAGATGTGGTTCATAGAAGAATGATTTGACAGCCTGGACAAATAGAAAGAGTAATGAACATATCTTGAAAGAAGTTGACTCACAAAGAAAACTGGATACTTGCATCAGAAGGAGACAGCCCACATCCTTTGGGCATGTAGTGAGAAGGATAAAGCTGGAGTATGTCATCGTTACTGGAAAATTTCAGGGGAGGAGGAGGAGAGACTAAGAGAGAAAATGTTGGAAAGTTCGACACCATGGCATGGAGGAACATCGGTATCAGAAATTATTGGCAGACATTATCACCAATGGCAGACATTATCACCAACGCCACACGGCGTGGACTATAAGAAGTAAAAATGGACATATTGACACTCGGCAAATACAACGCGTGGGTAATCTAATATATCTTTAGTTATCAACAGCCTTTAACAAAAAGTTGGTTTCGACCAAACAAAAATGTATGGCGGGAAATAGGAAGGAGGGGAATGACACAGTTATGGCTTAAAGGTTGCGAATAAGGTAGCATACATGTTATATTATCTATCAGATTAAAGGGGCGGAGGTTGCATAGGGAAAATTGCTAAGTACACGCCCATGGTAGATACGGTAAGTCGCTTAAGACGATTTATCATCCCATGCCACTTAATCAATTAACGAAAGTCTCAGCACAGATGAAGTCAATTAAACGTGTAATCCATCTCCATGTTTTGTTTACACGGCTAAGAATTAATGTGACTTAATGAATAATTAAACCGTTAATTGTTCACATTTAGAGTGCTGTTTTCATAGATAAGTGGGTCTGTTTTTAAAGCAATGTCGACCTTCCCACAAAAACTTGTAACCGTTGTGTAGCCCCCTGAGACTTGTTCCTTCCGATAGGCTCTGTCTTAATTTGGAGGTGGCAGGTTCGAAGCTAGGTGGGTCACTATGGCTTTTAATTTGTATATTGTCAAGACCGGCATAACTGAGCTTAAAATGGTTGGGCATTGAATGTGTTTGCATGTTTACCTCGTTTTGCAACTGCTCAATTTGCGATGAATACAATTATCGGCGGCAGTTAAGCACAATACTATAAATATTTACTTATGACTTGCTTTGCAAAATGATAACTGTAAACAGCAAAAGAAACACTAGAATTCATCTTGAAGATAATCCATCTATGTGACATAGTTGAACTTACGTTTTATAGCCCCTGTAAGTCAAACCTATAGCATCATTTTAAGCGCATTGCACGAAACATATATTTACATACTCGTAAATGGTAAAAGTTCCATATTCATCACATAATATTGATGACAATCATATTAATAAAGGCTAATCAGAAGGGACTGTCAAAAATCCCGAAGAAACGCGTTGGGTCTCCCAAATGTAATTGCATTGCGCAGAGA